>JAVTVJ010002070.1:0-13912 GCA_034509425.1 Eopsaltria australis
CTAAATGCACAGAAGAATTCAGAAGGGTGGTATGTAACTACACAAGGACAAATAGTGCTACCTCCCTTGATAATGAGAGAAGTCCTACAGATGAAACACGAGTGTCACTGGGGAGCAGAAGCATTGGTAAAATTGCTAAGACGAAGTGTAATCTCAGTACAGATGCTAAGAATGGCAAAATCAATAATGTCAAAATGTGAAATTTGCTTGAAAAACAATCCAGTAGCTAGACGACAGGCACAGCCAGGGAGACTTTGGGTGGGGATAGAACCAGGAGATTACTGGCAAGTAGATTTTGTAGAATTACCAAAAACTCGAGGGTACAAATATCTGCTAGTGGGGGTTGACACATTTTCAGGATGGCCTGAAGCCCTTCCCTGTCGCACCAATCAGGCAAAAGAAACAGTGCAGTGGCTACTGCAGGAGATAATTCCCAGGTTTGGAGTGCCTTTAGGAATATCTTCAGATAGGGGCCCACACTTTGTAGCTACCGTGGTAAGAGAAGTGAGCAGGTTACTGGGGATAGCTTGGGACCTCCACACACCATGGAGACCACAATCAAGTGGACAGGTAGAGAGAATGAATCAGACACTAAAGAGACAGATCAGTAAAATATGCCAGGAAGCCAAATTGCAGAGGCCACAAGCTTTACCTATAGCACTTCTGAGAATTAGGGTGAAACCAAGAAGCGGAATGTCTGTAAGCCCATACAAGATATTATATGGGAAACCATCTGAATCTCCTGAGCCCAACCCAAACATCCATATCAAGGGGAAACAAGATGTATATAATTATGTTTTATCTCTTGGGAAAACTCTAGCTCAGCTTCGGAGCGCCCTTGTGTGCAATAGGCCACTGACTCTCGAAAATCCAGTTCATGACATCCTTCCAGGAGACAAAGTGTACATCAAAACTTGGAACGAGGAACCGCTGAAAGAAAGGTGGAGTGGACCCCATCAAGTGCTGCTGACCACTATTACAGCAGTCAAGGTAGCTGGAGTGGAGCCTTGGATCCATTATACAAAAGTGAAGAAAACCTACCCTAGACTGTGGACTGTGAAAGCTGTGGGACCAATGAAACTGCAGATAAGACATGTTGAAATGTTTAAAAATGGTTTTAGTACTTGTGCCAATGCTCATTTTATGGGCATTAATGTTACCAGTTGGGATTGATTTTGCTTTAGGATGTGGAATGCAGGAAAATCAACAAATCACTCCTCATTCTAGAATGAAGAGAGAGGTGCAGGCAAAAGCACAAGTGATAAAAGGCCCCAGTGCAAATCAAGCTGAAAATTTGATGATTGGACTAATCAGAGACTTTGCCAAAATGCAAACCACCAGTAGAATAACTGCCTGTCTGCCAATACCAAAAGCAGCAGGGGACCCAATAAACTGGAGAATCATAACGTCAAAATTGCCCAAAATACCAGACAATAAAACAATTGCATGTGAACAGGTACCTGAGTCCAGGCAGGTAGTCAAAGACATTTGGAAGGTAGTTGGGGAGTGGATGAGGCCTTTGAGGAAACAGGACTGTCTTTTAAGTCATGGGAGAGTAGGACAAATCATAGAGGAATGGATTGAAGATCCTGACCTTGCAGAATGGCAGTGCTTTTTACCACACTATAAAAAGGCCAAGGAAAATGTCACGGAGACCACCCTTGTATGGAAATGTGGAGCAAAAGATAGGAAAGATCAGATGGAACCCTGGGACAGTGCATGGTCCACGAGTATACTTCAAAAATTCCAGTATATGTCCAGCACCCCTTGGTGTCTAAAATGGGAAGGCCTCAAAAACGGCACTGACCCGGCGGTCATGAATGTTGCCACTAGTAGCAGAACGCGGACAGATAAAGTAAGTTGGTGGGCATGTAACAAAACTTACGATTGCACATCTGATGATGTAGAAACAAAGCAGGTGCCGGCACTGGCAGTGACCATGCAGCTTGGTTGTGCCTGTAGAGGAATCAAACACAAACAAGGTCACTTAAATCATAGGATAAAAGTGGGATGTAGTAAAAGTTCAATTCGCAGCCCAGGACAATTCATTTGGGCCACGAGTGATGGTACCTGGACAACCCATCTGCCTGTCGATGGAAAGACTTTAGGCCTCCCTACTTTATGCCCAATTTGGAAAAAGTCCCCATTTCACGGAAAATGTGAGCTTTTGCAAATAAGAACACGGTGAGAAATTTCAAATGATGAGAACCAGAATGAAACCTGGCAAGAACCCTCTAGTGGAGGAAAACTTGGGTGGGCTCTAGAATCTCTGTTTGGCCTGTAGCAAATTACCAGAACAGAGAAATGATGTACAGACTTAGTGGTCAGGGAGAAAGGCTACCAAGGGTTACTGGGAAAGGATTCAAGGAACTAAACATACAATTACAAGCTACTACCAAAATGACTTTACAAAATCGACTGGCCCTAGATATATTACTCCTGAAGGAACATGGAGTGTGTGGATTTTTAAAGGAACAAGTTGATCATTGCTGCATCCACATCCCAAATGGAACTGCTGATGTAGAACCTGATATTGGTCAGTTAAAGCACATAGAACATGAGGCACAAGACGAACAAAAAGACATGACCACAAGCTGGTTAGATAAAGTTTTCAAAGGGTTGGGGTGGAATGTGAGTTCATGGGTTAAATCTCTCATTGAAAATGTGATAACCTTATTAGTTATGTTCCTAGTAATCTCGTTAGTTTACAGCATACTAAAAGAAGAAATATGGAAGAAAACATCCTGGAACTGAAGAATCATGGAAGCACTGACATGAAGCAAGCATCCACCACCTTTGTTATCCTCGAATTCCTCAAGTCGTGGCAACATCCAAGACAACGTTAATGACAACCCAGGATTTGAAGACGAACATCCAGTATAAATTCAGAAACCACTCACTATGGTGAGTATTTACTGGAGAAAGCATTTACACCTATAAAGTGAAAATACTTTCAAAGAGGGGAATGATAGCTTAGGGGTCAAAATGATTTTGGGTTTGTAGTAGTTGTAGGTTCTGGGAACGACAGGCCTCATAGGCCTTAAGGTAGGACTTAGGGGGTGTCTTTGTTAGGTTAAAGTGTAGTTACGGAAACTTGTCGTAATTGTGTGCTTTTTCTGTAACGACTGCTGATGGCAAGATTAACGAGATGATTGCTTAGAGGGTAGTAAAAGTAATGAGATGATTCCTTAGAGGGTAGTTTGAGTAAAAGCAATATATGCAATAGCAACGGTATCGAAGCTGAAATTCATACTTGAGTGAAAACAATCTATCCAAGAGATTAGTATAAATATCACAATGTATCAAATCCATGGGAGAGCTTGATTTGCGGTCCAACATGACCCCTGGCTCCCAAGGTCCATGATTAAAGCACCCATATAATTATTCCTTGATTATGTGTTTCCCTACTCTAACCACCATCGTGGCTCTATTGTTACATTATAGTGGCTCTATTATGACACTAGCCCCTTTATTGTGAGACAATGGTAGCTCCATTGAGGCACTATAGTTACTCTATTGTGATACTAGTGGCTCTATTGTGACACTATAGTGGCTCTATTGTAACACAATACCAAGTATATTGTGACACTATAGTTGGTCCATTATAGCATTGTAGTTCCTATATTGTGACACAACAGTGGCTCTATTGTGACACTCGTGGCTCTATTGTGACACAATGTTGGCTACATTGTGGCATTGTAGTAGCTCTATTGTGACACTAGTGCCTCTCTCGTGACATTACAGTGGCTCAGATGTGACACTACAGTGTCTCTATAGTGACCCTATAACTGCTGTATTGTGACAAAATAGTAGCTGTATTGTAACACTCCAGTTGCTCTCTTGTGACAATAGAGTGACTCCATTGTAACCCTCTAGTGGCTCTATTGTGACACAATCGCGGATCTATTACGACACAATAGTGCCTCTACTGTGGCACCATAGTTGTTTCATTGTGACACAATAATGGCGTTATTGCAACGCTAGAGTGGATGTACTGTGACACTACAGTGGCAGTATTGTGACACTCTAGTGGTGCTATTGTGACAGTAACGTGGCTCTATTGTGAGCCTAGAGTGGCTCTATTGTGACACAATAATGGCTCTGGTGGGACACTCTCGTGGAACTGTTGTGACACTAGTGACTCTACTGTGATACTATAGTGGTTCGAGAGTGATATTAAAGTGGCTCTATTGCGACCCTCTCTGGGCTCTATTGTAACACTAGCGCCTCAATTGTGACACAATGGTGTTTCTATTATGACAGTAGAGTGGCTCTATTGTTACATCAGTCGCTCTATTGTTACCTTAGAGTGGCTCTATTGTGTCACCATGGTGGCTCTATTGTGACATAAAGGTGCTCTATTGTGACACCCTTGATGCCCTATTATGACACTAGCGGCTCTGTTGTGACACAACAGTGTTTCTCTTTTGAGAGTCTAGTGGCTCTGTTGTTTCAGTGCCGGCACTATTGTGACACAATAGTGGCTGTATTGTGGCAGTCTAATGGCAGTCTAATTGTTACACTAGTGGCTCTATTGTGACACTGGAGATGCTTTATTGTGACACAATAGTGGCTGCATTGTGACACAATATTGGCTCTATTGTGACATCACAGTAGCTTTTGTTGGACATGATTTTGCCTGTATTGTGACACAATAGTGGCTCTATTGTGACAGCATTGTGGCTCTATTGTGACATTATAGTGGCTCTATTGTGACACAATGGTGGCTGTATTGTGGAGCTGCAGTAGCTCGATTGTGACACTAGTGGCTCTCTTGTGAGATAACAGTGGCTCACTTGTGAGATTACAGTGGCTCAGTTGTGACACTATAGCTGCTGTATTGTGACACAATAGTGGCTGTATTGTGACAATAGAGTGACTCCATTGTGACCCTCTAGTGGCTCTATTGTGACACAATAGCGGATCTATTAGGACACAATAGTGGCTCTAGTGTGGCCCTATAGTTGTTTCATTGTGTCACAATAATGTGACACATTAATAAAGTGACACTAGAGTGGATGTACTGTGACACTGCAGTGGATGTACTTTGACACTCTAGTGGCACTATTGTGACACTATAGTGACGCTATTGTGACAGTATAGTGGCCCTACTATGACCCTAGAGTGGCTCTATTGTGAGCCTGGAGTGGCTCGATTGTGACAAAATAATGGCTCTGCTGGGACACTCTAGTGGAACTGTTGCAACACTAGTGACTCTATTGTGATACTATAGGGGTCCGACAGTGATATTAAAGTGGCTCCATTGCGACACTCTCTGGGCTGTATTGTGACACTAGCGGCTCAATTGTGACGCAACAGCGTTTCTCTTTTGAGAGTCTCGTGGCTCTATTGTTTCAATGGCGGCACTATTGAGGCACAATAGTGGCTGTATTGAGGCAGTATAATGGCAGTCTAATTGTTACACTAGTGGCTCTATTGTGACACTGCAGTTGCTTGATTGTGACACAATGGTGGCTACATCGTGACACAATAGTGGCTGTATTGTTACACAATAGTGGGTGTTCTGTGAAACTAGTGTGTCTCTATTGTGAAACAATATTGGTTCTATTGTGACATCATGGTGGTTGTATTGTGACTCAGTAGTGGCTCTATTGTGACAGTAGCGGCTCTATTGTGACATTACAGTGGCTCACTTGTGACATTTCATTATCTGTTGTGACACAATAGTGGCTGTATTGTGACACAATAGTGGGTGTACAGTTACAGTAGAGTGGCTCTATTATGAGATCCTAGTGGCTGTATGTAGACATGATTTTGCCTGTATTGTGACACAATAGTGACTCTATTGTGACAGAATAGTGGCTCTATGTGAGACCATGGTGCCTGTATTATGACATTATAGAGGCTCAGTTGTGACATTACAGTGTCTATTGTGACACTATAGCTGCTGTATTGTGACACAATAGTGGCTCTATTGTGACACAATAATGGCTCTGCTGGGACACTCTAGTGGAACTGCTGTGACACTAGTGACTCTGTTGTGATACTCTAGGGGTTCGAGAGTGATATTAAAGTGGCTCTATTGCGACCCTCTCTGGGCTCCATTATAACACTCTCTGGGCTCTATTGTAACACTAGCGGCTCAATTGTGAGACGGTGTTTCTATTATGACAGTAGAGTGGCTCTATTGTGCATACTAGTCGCTCTATTGGGACACTAAGGTGGCTCTATTGTGACACCATGGTGGCTCTACTGTGACATAAAAATGCTCTATTGTGACACCCTTGATGCCCTATTATGACACTAGCGGCTCTGTTGTGACACAACAGTGTTTCTCTTTTGAGAGTCTAGTGGCTCTATTGTTTCAGTGGCGGCACTATTGTGACACAATAGTGGCTGTATTGTGGCAGTATAATGGCAGTCTAATTGTTACACTAGTGGCTCTATTGTGACACTGCAGTGTCTTGATTGTGACACAATAGTGGCTCTTTTGTGACACTCTAGTTTCTTTCTTGTGACAATAGAGGACTCCATTGTGACCCTCTAGTGGCTCTATTGTGACACAATAGCGGATCTATTAGGACACAATAGTGGCCCTTTTGCGGCAATAAGGTTGTTTTATTGTGACACAATAATGGCTTTATTGTGACACTAGGGTGGATGCACTGTGACACTCCAGTGGCAGTAGTAGTGGTGCTATTGTGACAGTAACGTGGCTCTATTGTGAGCCTAGAGTGGCTCTATTGTGACACAATAATGGCTCTGCTAGGACACTCTAGTGGAACAGTTGTGACACTAGTGACTCTATAATGGTACTGTAGTGGTTCAACAGTGATATTAGAGTGGCTCTATTGTGACACTCTAGGGGCTCTATTGTGACACTCTCTGGGCTGTATTGTGACACTAGCGGCTCAATTGTGACCCAACGGTGTTTCTATTATGACAGTAGAGTGGCTCTATTGTGACACTAGTCGCTCTATTGTTACCTTAGAGCGGCTGTATTGTGACTCTACGGTGGCTTTATTGTGACATAAAGGTGCTCTATTGTGACACCCTTGATACCCTATTATGACACTAGCAGCTCTGTTGTGACACAACAGTGTTTCTCTTTTAAGAGTCTAGTGGCTCTATTGTTTCAGTGGTGGCACTACTGTGACACAATAGTGGCTGTATTGTGGCAGTAAAATGGCAGTCTAATTGTTACACTAGTGGCTCTATTGTGACACTGGAGATGCTTTATTGTGACACAATAGTGGCTGCATTGTGACACAATATTGGCTCTATTGTGACATCACAGTAGCTTTTGTTGGACATAATTTTGCCTCTATTGTGACGCAATAGTGGCTCTATTGTGACAGCATTGTGGCTCTATTGTGACATTATAGTGGCTCTATTGTGACACAATGGTGGCTGTATTGTGGAGCTGCAGTAGCTCGATTGTGACACTAGTGGCTCTCTTGTGAGATAACAGTGGCTCACTTGTGAGATTACAGTGGCTCAGTTGTGACACTATAGCTGCTGTAATGTGACACAATAGTGGCTGTATTGAGACAATAGAGTGACTCCAATGTGACCCTCTAGTGGCTCTATTGTGACACAATAGCGGCTCACTTGTGACATTACAGTGGCTCACTTGTGACATTTCATTATCTGTTGTGACACAATAGTGGCTGTATTGTGACACAATAGTGGGTGTACAGTTACAGTAGAGTGGCTCTATTATGAGATCCTAGTGGCTGTATGTAGACATGATTTTGCCTGCATTGTGACACAATAGTGGCTCTATTGTGACAGAATAGTGGCTCTATTGTGAGACCATGGTGCCTGTATTATGACATTATAGAGGCTCACTTGTGACATTACAGTGTCTATTGTGACACTATAGCTGCTGTATTGTGACACAATAGTGGCTCTATTGTGACACAATAATGGCTCTGCTGGGACACTCTAGTGGAACTGTTGTGACACTAGTGACTCTGTTGTGATACTCTAGGGGTTCGAGAGTGATATTAAAGTGGCTCTATTGCGACCCTCTCTGGGCTCCATTATAACACTCTCTGGGCTCTATTGTAACACTAGTGGCTCAATTGTGACACAATGGTGTTTCTATTATGACAGTAGAGTGGCTCTATTGTGATACTAGTCGCTGTATTGGGACACTAACATGGCTCTATTGTGACACCATGGTGGCTCTACTGTGACATAAAGGTGCTCTATTGTGACACCCTTGATGCCCTATTATGACACTAGCGGCTCTGTTGTGACACAACAGTGTTTCTCTTTTGAGAGTCTAGTGGCTCTATTGTTTCAGTGGTGGCACAATTGTGACACAATAGTGGCTGTATTTTGTCAGTCTTATGGCAGTCTAATTGTTACACTAGTGGCTCTATTGTGACACTGGAGATGCTTTATTGTGACACAATAGTGGCTGCATTGTGACACAATATTGACTCTATTGTGACATAACAGTAGCTTTTGTTGGACATAATTTTGCCTGTATTGTGACACAATAGTGGCTCTATTATGACAGCATTGTGGCTCTATTGTGACATTATAGTGGCTCTATTGTGACACAATGGTGGCTGTATTGTGGAGCTGCAGTAGCTCGATTGTGACATTAGTGGCTCTCTTGTGAGATAACAGTGGCTCACTTGGTGAGATTACAGTGGCTCAGTTGTGACACTATAGCTGCTGTAATGTGACACAATAGTGGCTGTATTGAGACAGTAGAGTGACTCCATTGTGACCCTCTAGTGGCTCTATTGTGACACAATAGCGGCTCTATTGTGACATTACAGTGGCTCACTTGTGACATTTCACTATCTGTTGTGACACAATAGTGGCTGTATTGTGACACAATAGTGGGTGTACTGTTACAGTAGAGTGGCTCTATGATGAGATCCTAGTGGCTGTATGTAGACATGATTTTTCCTGTATTGTGACACAATAGTGGCTCTATTGTGACAGAATAGTGGCTCTATTGTGAGACCATGGTGCCTGTATTATGACATTATAGAGGCTCACTTGTGACATTACAGTGTCTATTGTGACACTATAGCTGCTGTATTGTGACACAATAGTGGCTCTATTGTGACACTATAATGGCTCTGCTGGGATTCTAGTGGAACTGCTGTGACACTAGTGACTCTGTTGTGATACTCTAGGGGTTCGAGAGTGATATTAAAGTGGCTCTATTGCGACCCTCTCTGGGCTCCATTATGACACTCTCTGGGCTCTATTGTAACACTAGTGGCTCAATTGTGACACAATGGTTTTTCTATTATGACAGTAGAGTGGCTCTATTGTGATACTAGTCGCTGTATTGGGACACTAACGTGGCTCTATTGTGACACCATGGTGGCTCTACTGTGACATAAATGTGCTCTATTGTGACACCCTTGATGCCCTATTATGACACTAGCGGCTCTGTTGTGACACAAGAGTGTTTCTCTTTTGAGAGTCTAGTGGCTCTATTGTTTCAGTGGTGGCACTATTGTGACACAATAGTGGCTGTATTGTGGCAGTCTAATGGCAGTCTAATTGTGACACAATATTGGCTCTATTGTGACACTGCAGTGTCTTGATTGTGACACAATAGTGGCTCTTTTGTGACACTCTAGTTGCTCTCTTGTGACAATAGAGGACTCCATTGTGACCCTCTAGTGGCTCTATTGTGACACAATAGCGGATATATTAGGACACAATAGTGGCCCTTTTGCGGCAATAAGGTTGTTTTATTGTGACACAATAATGGCTTTATTGTGACACTAGGGTGGATGCACTGTGTCACTCCAGTGGCAGTAGTAGTGGTGCTATTGTGACAGTAACGTGGCTCTATTGTGACCCTCTAGTGGCTCTATTGTGACACAATAATGGCTCTGCTAGGACACTCTATTGGAACAGTTGTGACACTAGTGACTCTATAATGGTACTGTAGTGGTTCAACAGTGATATTAGAGTGGCTCTATTGTGACACTCTAGGGGCTCTATTGTGACACTCTGGGCTGTATTGTGACACTAGCAGCTCAATTGTGACCCAACGGTGTTTCTATTATGACAGTAGAGTGGCTCTTTTGTGACACTAGTCGTTCTATTGTTACCTTAGAGCGGCTGTATTGTGACTCTACGGTGGCTTTATTGTGAGATAAAGGTGCTCTATTGTGACACCCTTGATACCCTATTACGACACTAGCGGCTCTGTTGTGACACAACAGTGTTTCTCTTTTGAGAGTCTAGTGGCTCTATTGTTTCAGTGGCAGCACTATTGTGACACAATAGTGGCTGTATTTTGGCAGTAAAATGGCAGTCTAATTGTTACACTAGTGGCTCTATTGTGACACTGGAGATGCTTTATTGTGACACAATAGTGGCTCCATTGTGACACAATATTGGCTCTATTGTGACATAACAGTAGCTTTTGTTGGACATAATTTTGCCTGTATTGTGACACAATAGTGGCTCTATTGTGACAGCATTGTGGCTCTATTGTGACACAACGGTGGCTGTATTGTGGAGCTGCAGTAGCTCGATTGTGACACTAGTGGCTCTCTTGTGAGATAACAGTGGCTCACTTGTGAGATTACAGTGGCTCAGTTGTGACACTATAGCTGCTGTAATGTGACACAATAGTGGCTGTATTGAGACAGTAGAGTGACTCCAATGTGACCCTCTAGTGGCTCTATTGTGACACAATAGCGGCTCACTTGTGACATTACAGTGGCTCACGTGTGGCATTTCATTATCTGTTTTGACACAATAGTGGCTGTATTGTGACACAATAGTGGGTGTACTGTTACAGTAGAGTGGCTCTATGATGAGATCCTAGTGGCTGTATGTAGACATGATTTTGCCTGTATTGTGACACAATAGTGGCTCTATTGTGACAGAATAGTGGCTCTATTGTGAAACCATGGTGCCTGTATTATGACATTATAGAGGCTCACTTGTGACATTACAGTGTCTATTGTGACACTATAGCTGCTGTATTGTGACACAATGGTGGCTCGATTGTGACACAATAATGGCTCTGCTGGGACACTCTAGTGGAACTGCTGTGACACTAGTGACTCTGTTGTGATACTCTAGGGGTTCGAGAGTGATATTAAAGTGGCTCTATTGCGACCCTCTCTGGGCTCCATTACGACACTCTCTGGGCTCTATTGTAACACTTGCGGCTCAATTGTGACACAACGGTGTTTCTATTATGACAGTAGAGTGGCTCTATTGTGACACTAGTCGCTCTATTGGGACACTAACGTGGCTCTATTGTGACACCATGGTGGCTCTACTGTGACATAAAGGTGCTCTATTGTGACACCCTTGATGCCCTATTATGACACTAGCGGCTCTGTTGTGACACAAGAGTGTTTCTCTTTTGAGAGTCTAGTGGCTCTATTGTTTCAGTGGCGACACTATTGTGACACAATAGTGGCTGTATTGTTACACAATAGTGGGTGTACTGTGAGACTAGAGAGGCTCTATTGTGACACAATATTGGTTCTATTGTGACACCATGGTGGCTGTATTGTGACACAGTAGTGGCTCTATTGTGGCAGTAGCGGCTCTATTGTGACATTACAGTGGCTCACTTGTGACATTTCATTATCTGTTGTGACACAATAGTGGCTGTATTGTGACACAATAGTGGGTGTACAGTTACAGTAGAGTGGCTCTATGATGAGATCCTAGTGGCTGTATGTAGACATGATTTTGCCTGTATTGTGACACAATAGTGGCTCTATTGTGACAGAATAGTGGCTCTATTGAGAGACCATGGTGCCTGTATTATGACATTATAGAGGCTCACTTGTGACATTACAGTGTCTATTGTGACACTATAGCTGCTGTATTGTGACACAATAGCTGCTGTATTGTTACACAATAGTGGCTCTATTGTGACACAATAATGGCTCTGCTGGGACACTCTAGTGGAACTGCTGTGACACTAGTGACTCTGTTGTGATACTCTAGGGGTTCGAGAGTGATATTAAAGTGGCTCTATTGCGACCCTCTCTGGGCTCCATTACGACACTCTCTGGGCTCTATAGTAACACTTGCGGCTCAATTGTGACACAACGGTGTTTCTATTATGACAGTAGAGTGGCTCTATTGTGACACTAGTCGCTCTATTGGGACACTAACGTGGCTCTATTGTGACACCATGGTGGCTCTACTGTGACATAAAGGTGCTCTATTGTGACACCCTTGATGCCCTATTATGACACTAGCAGCTCTGTTGTGACACAACAGTGTTTCTCTTTTGAGAGTCTAGTGGCTCTATTGTTTCAGTGGCGGCGCTATTGTGACACAATAGAGGCTGTATTTTGACAGTATAATGGCAGTCTAATTGTTACACTAGTGGCTCTATTGTGACACTGCAGTTGCTTGATTGTGACACAATAGTGGCTCTTTTGTGACACTCTAGTTGCTCTCTTGTGACAATAGAGGACTCCATTGTGACCCTCTAGTGGCTCTATTGTGACACAATAGCGGATCTGTTAGGACACAATAGTGGCCCTTTTGCGGCAATAAGGTTGTTTTATTGTGACACAATAATGGCTTTAGTGTGACACTAGGGTGGATGCACTGTGACACTCCAGTGGCAGTAGTAGTGGTGCTATTGTGACAGTAACGTGGCTCTATTGTGAGCCTAGAGTGGCTCTATTGTGACACAATAATGGCTCTGCTAGGACACTCTAGTGGAACAGTTGTGACACTGGTGACTCTATTATGGTACTATAGTGGTTCAACAGTGATATTAGAGTGGCTCTATTGCGACACTCTCTGGGCTCCTTTGTGACACTCTCTGGGCTGTATTGTGACACTAGCGGCTCAATTGTGACACAACGGTGTTTCTATTATGACAGTAGAGTGGCTCTATTGTGACACTAGTCGCTCTATTGTTACCTTAGAGAGGCTGTATTGTGACTCTACGGTGGCTTTATTGTGACATAAAGGTGCTCTATTGTGACACCCTTGATACCCTATTATGACACTAGCGGCTCTGTTGTGACACAATAGTGTTTCTCTTTTGAGAGTCTAGTGGCTCTATTGTTTCAGTGGTGGCGCTATTGTGACACAATAGTGGCTGTATTTTGTCAGTAAAATGGGAGTCTAATTGTGACACAATATTGGCTCTATTGTGACACTGGAGATGCTTTATTGTGACACAATAGTGGCTGCATTGTGACACAGTATTGGCTCCATTGTGACATAACAGTAGCTTTTGTTGGACATAATTTTGCCTCTATTGTGACACAATAGTGGCTCTATTGTGACAGCATTGTGGCTCTATTGTGACATTATAGTGGCTCTATTGTGACACAATGGTGGCTGTATTGTGGAGCTGCAGTAGCTCGATTGTGACACTAGCGGCTCTCTTGTGAGATAACAGTGGCTCACTTGTGAGATTACAGTGGCTCACGTGTGGCATTTCATTATCTGTTTTGACACAATAGTGGCTGTATTGTGACACAATAGTGGGTGTACTGTTACAGTAGAGTGGCTCTATGATGAGATCCTAGTGGCTGTATGTAGACATGATTTTGCCTATATTGTGACACAATAGTGGCTCTATTGTGACAGAATAGTGGCTCTATTGTGAGACCATGGTGCCTGTATTATGACATTATAGAGGCTCACTTGTGACATTACAGTGTCTATTGTGACACTGTAGCTGCTGTATTGTGACACAATAGTGGCTCTATTGTGACACAATATTGGCTCTGCTGGGACACTCTAGTGGAACAGTTGTGACACTAGTGACTCTGTTGTGATACTCTAGGGGTTCGAGAGTGATATTAAAGTGGCTCTATTGCGACCCTCTCTGGGCTCCATTATGACACTCTCTGGGCTCTATTGTAACACTAGCGGCTCAATTGTGACACAACGGTGTTTCTATTATGACAGTAGAGTGGCTCTATTGTGATACTAGTGGCTCTATTGTGACACT
>JAVTVJ010002072.1:0-11146 GCA_034509425.1 Eopsaltria australis
AGAAAGTCATTATTGTATCACAATGAAACATCTATAGTGCCACAGTAGAGAGTCACAATTGTGTCACAATAGAGCCACTAGAGAGTCACAATGGAGTCTCTCTATAGTCACAAAAGAGCAACTAGCAGGTCACAATACAGCAGCTATATTATCACAAGGGAGCCACTGTGTTCTCAAAAGAGAGCCACTCTAATGTCACAAGTGAGCCACTAGTGTCACAATAGAGGTACTGAAGCTCCACAATGCAGCCACCACTGTGCCACAATAGTGCCGCTAGTGTAACAATAGAGCCACTCGAATATAAAAATTCAGCTACAATGGTGTCAAAATAGAGCCAATATTGTGTCACAATACAGCCACTATTGTGTCACAAGAAAGCAACTCTAGTGGCACAATAGAGCCACTAGTGCAACAATTAGATAGCCATTATACTGTCACAATACAGCCACTATTTTGTCACAACAGTGCCGCCACTGAAACAATAGAGCCACTAGACTGTCAAATGAGAAACACTGTTGTGTCACAACAGAGCCACTTGGGTCATAATAGTGCATCAAGGGTGTCACAATAGAGCACCTTTATGTCACAATAGAGCCAGCATGGTGTCACAATAGAGCCACGTTAGTGTCACAATAGAGCGACTAGTGTCACAATAGAGCCACTCTACTGTCATCATAGAAACACCATTGTGTCCCAATTGAGCTGCTAGTGTCACAAGAGAGCCCAGAGAGTGTCACAATAGAGCCCAGAGAATGTCCCAATAGAGCCACTCTAATATCACTGTCGAACTACTAGAGTATCATAATGGAATCACTAGTGTCACAACAGTTCCACTGGAGTGTCCCAGCAGAGTCATTATTGTGTCACAATAGGGCCACTCTCGGCTCACAATAGAGCCACTATACTGTCACAATAGCTCCTCTATAGTGTCACAGTACATCCACTCTAGTGTCACGAGAAAGTCATTATTGTATCACAATGAAACATCTATAGTGCCTCAGTAGAGAGTCGCAATTGTGTCACAATAGAGCCACTAGAGGGTCACAATGGAGTCACTCTATAGTCACAAGAGAGCAACTAGCGTGTCACAATACAGCAGCTATAGTGTCACAAGGGAGCCACTGTATTCTCACAAGAGAGCCACTCTAATGTCACAAGGGAGACACTAGTGTCACAATAGTGGTACTGAAGCTCCACAATGCAGCCACCACTGTGCCACAATAGTGCCGCTAGTGTAACAATAGAGTTACTCTAATGTCACAACTCAGCTACAATGGTGTCAAAATAGAGCCAATATTGTGTCACAATACAGCCACTATTGTGTCACAATCAAGCAAATCTAGTGGCACAAAAGAGCCACTAGTGCAACAATTAGATAGCCATTATACTGCCACAACACAGCCACTATTGTGTCACAACAGTGCCGCCACTGAAACAATAGAGCCACTAGACTGTCAAAAGAGAAACACTGTTGTGTCACAACAGAGCCGCTTGGGTCATAATAGTGCATCAAGGGTGTCACAATAGAGCACCTTTATGTCACAATAGAGCCACCATGGTGTCACAATAGAACCACGTTAGTGTCACAGTAGAGCAACTAGTGTCACAATAGAGCCACTCTACTGTCATCATAGAAACACTGCTGTGTCACAATTGAGCCACTACTGTCACAAGAGAGCCCAGAGAGTGTCACAATGGAGCCCAGAGAGTGTCGCAGTAGAGCCACTCTAATATCACTCTAGAACACTAGAGTATCACAATAGAGTCCCTAGTGTCACAACAGTTCCACTGGAGTGTCCCAGCAGAGCCATTATTGTGTCACAGTAGGGCCGCTCTAGGCTCACAATAGAGCCACTATACTGTCCCCATAGCACCACTAGAGTGTCACAATAGTGCCACTGTAGTGTCACACTACATCCACTCTAGTGTCACAAGAAAGCCATTCTTGTGTCACAATGAAACAATTCTAGTGCCCCAGTAGAGCCACTATTGTGTCCTAATAGATCCACTATTGTGTCACAATAGAGCCACAAGAGGGTCACAATGGAGTCACTCTATTGTCACAAGAGAGCAACTAGAGTGTCACAATACAGTAGTTATATTGTCCCAATCGAGATGCTGTAGTGTCACAAGTGAGCCACTGTAATCTCGCAAGAGAGCCACTCTAATGTCACAAGAGAGACACTAGTGGCACAATAGAGCTACTCTAGCTTTACAATGTAACCACCATTGTGCCACAATAGTGCCGCTACTGTCACTATAGAGCCACTCTAATGTCACAATACAGCTACAATGGTGTCACAATACAGCCACTATGGTGTCACAATACAGGCAAAATCATGTCCACACAGAGCCACTATCATGCCATCATAGAGTCACTCTAGGGTCACAGTACATCCACTATTGTGTCACAATACAGCAACTATTGTGTCACAATCAAGCAACTCCAGTGTCACAATAGAGCCATTAGTCTAACAATTAGACTGCCATTATACTGCCACAATACAGCCACTATTGTGTCACAACAGTGCCGCCACTGAAACAATAGAGCCACTAGACTGTCAAAAGAGAAACACTGTTTTGTCACAACAGAGCCGCTAGGGTCATAATAGGGCCCATGCCGTGTCACAATACCGCTCCTTTATGTCACAATAGAGCCACCATGGTGTCACCATAGAGCCACGTTAGTGTCACAATAGAGCGACTAGTGTCACAATAGAGCCACTCTACTGTCAGAAACACCGGTGTGTCACAATTGAGCCACTAGTGTCACAAGAGAGCCCAGAGAGTGTCACAATGGGGCCCCTAGAGTGACGTAAGAGAGCCACTTTAATATCACTGTCAAACCACTATAGCATCAAAATAGAGTCACACGTGTCACAACAGTTCCACTAGAGTGTCCCAGCAGAGCCATTATTGTGTCACAATAGAGCCACTCTAGGCTCACAGTAGAGCCACTATGGGGTCACAATGGAGTGATTCTAGTGTCACAAGAGAGCAACTATAGTGTAACAATAGAGCAACTCTTGTGTCACCATACAGCAGCTATAGGGTCACAATAGACACTGTAATATCAAAAGTCAGCCACGCTAATTTTACAATAGAGCCGCTAGTGTCACAAGTGAGCCACTATTATGTCACAATACAGCCAGCATGGTGTCACAATAGAGCCACGTTAGTGTCAAAATAGAGCGACTAGTGTCACAATAGAGCCACTCTACTGTCATCATAGAAACACCGTTGTGTCACAATTGACCCACTAGTGTCACAAGAGAGCCTAGAGAGTGTCACAATAGAGCCCAGAGAGTGTCCCAATAGAGCCACTCTAATATCACTCTCGAACTACTAGAGTATCATAATGGAATCACTAGTGTCACAACAGTTCCACCCGAGTGTCCCAGCAGAGCCATTATTGTGTCACAATAGGGCCACTCTAGGCTCACAATAGAGCCACTATACTGTCACAATAGCTCCTCTATAGTGTCACAGTACATCCACTCTCGTGTCACGAGAAAGTCATTATTGTATCACAATGAAACATCTATAGTGCCACAGTAGAGAGTCACAATTGTGTCACAAGAGAGCCACTAGAGGGTCACAATGGAGTCACTCTATAGTCACAAGAGAGCAACTAGCGTGTCACAATACAGCAGCTATAGTGTCACAAGGGAGCCTCTGTAATCTCTCAAGAGAGCCACTCTAATGTCACAAGTGAGCCACTAGTGTCACAATAGAGGTACTGAAGCTGCACAATGCAGCCACCACTGTGCCACAATAGTGCCGCTAGTGTAACAATAGAGCCACTCGAATGTCAAAATTCAGCTACAATGGTGTCAAAATAGAGCCAATATTGTGTCACAATACAGCCACTATTGTGTCACAATCAAGCAACTCTAGTGGCACAAAAGAGCCAACTAGTGCAACAATTAGATAGCCATTATACTGCCACAATACAGCCACTATTGTGTCACAATAGTGCCGCCACTGAAACAATAGAGCCACTAGACTGTCAAAAGAGAAACACTGTTGTGTCACAACAGAGCCGCTCGGGTCATAATATTGCATCAAGGGTGTCACAATACCGCTCCTTTATGTCACAATAGAGCCACCATGGTGTCACCATAGAACCACGTTAGTGTCAACATAGAAGCGACTAGTGTCACAATAGAGCCACTCTACTGTCATCATAGAAACACCATTGTGTCCCAATTGAGCCGCTAGTGTCACAAGAAGCCCAGAGAGTGTTTCACAATGGAGCCAGAGAGTGTCGCAGTAGAGCCATTCTAATATCACTCTAGGAACACTAGAGTATCACAATAGAGTCCCTAGTGTCACAACAGTTCACTGGAGTGTCCCAGCAGAGCCATTATTGTGTCACAATAGGGCCGCTCTAGGCTCACAATAGAGCCACTATACTGTCCCCATAGCACCACTAGAGTGTCACAATACTGCCACTGTATTGTCACACTACATCCACTCTAGTGTCACAAGAAAGCCATTCTTGTGTCACAGTGAAACAATTATAGTGCCCCAGTAGAGCCACTATTGTGTCCTAATAGATCCACTATTGTGTCACAATAGAGCCACTAGAGGGTCACAATGGAGTCACTCTATTGTCACAAGAGAGCAACTAGAGTGTCACAATACAGCAGCTATAGTGTCACAACAGAGCAGCAGTAGTGTCACAAGTGAGCCACTGTAATCTCGCAAGAGAGCCACTCTATTGTCACAAGAGAGCCACTAGTGTCACAATAGAGCTACTCTAGCTTTACAATGTAGCCACCATTGTGCCACAATAGTGCCGCTACTGTCACTATAGAGCCACTCTAATGTCATAATACAGCTACAATGGTGTCACAATACAGCCACTATGGTGTCACAATACAGGCAAAATCATGTCCACATAGAGCCACTATCATGCCTTCATAGAGCCACTCTAGGGTCACAGTACATCCACTATTGTGTCACAAGACAGCCACTACTGTGTCACAATCAAGCAACTCCAGTGTCACAATAGAGCCATTAGTGTAACAATTAGACTGCCATTATACTGCCACAATACAGGCACTATTGTGTCACAACAGTGCCGCCACTGAAACAATAGAGCCACTAGACTGTCAAAAGAGAAACACTGTTGTGTCTCAACAGAGCCGCTAGGGTCAAAAAAGGGCCCATGCGGTGTCACAATACCGCTCCTTTATGTCACCATAGAGCCACCATGGTGTCACCATAGAGCCACGTTAGTGTCACAAAAGAGCGACTAGTGTCACAATAGAGCCACTCTACTGTCAGAAACACCGTTGTGTCACAATTGAGCCACTAGTGTCACAAGAGAGCCCAGAGAGTGTCACAATGGGGCCCCTAGAGTGACGTAAGAGAGCCACTTTAATATCACTGTCAAACCACTATAGCATCAAAATAGAGTCACTCGTGTCGCAATAGTTCCACTGGAGTGTCCCAGCAGAGCCATTATTGTGTCAAATTCGAGCCACTCTAGGCTCATAATAGAGCCACTATGGGGTCCCAATGGAGTGATTCTAGTGTCACAAGAGAGCAATTATAGTGTAACAATAGAGCAACTATTGTGTCACAATAGAGCCACTCTACTGTCATCATAGAAACACTGCTGTGTCACAATTGAGCTGCTAGTGTCACAAGAGAGCCCAGAGAGTGTCACAGTGGAGCCCAGAGAACGTCCCAATAGAGCAACTCTAATATCACTGTCGAACTACTAGAGTATCATAATGGAATCACTAGTGTCACAACAGTTCCACCCGAGTGTCCCAGCAGAGCCATTATTGTGTCACAATAGGGCCACTCTTGGCTCACAATAGAGCCACTGTACTGTCACAATAGCTCCTCTATAGTGTCACAGTCCATCCACTCTAGTGTCACGAGAAAGTCATTATTGTATCACAATGAAACATCTATAGTGCCACAGTAGAGAGTCACAATTGTGTCACAATAGAGCCACTAGAGGGTCACAATGGAGTCACTCTATAGTCACAAGAGAGCAACTAGCATGTCACAATACAGCAGCTATAGTGTCACAAGGGAGCCACTGTATTCTCACAAGAGAGCCACTCTAATGTCACAAGGGAGACACTAGTGTCACAATAGTGGTACTGAAGCTCCACAATGCAGCCACCACTGTGCCACAATAGTGCCGCTAGTGTAACAATAGAGCCACTCTAATGTCACAGTTCAGCTACAATGGTGTCAAAATAGAGCCAATATAGTGTCACAATACAGCCACTATTGTGTCACAAGAAAGCAACTCTAGTGGCACAAAAGTGCCACTAGTGCAACAATTAGATAGCCATTATACTGCCACAATACAGCCACTATTGTGTCACAACAGTGCCGCCACTGAAACAATAGAGCCACTAGACTGTCAAAAGAGAAACACTGTTGTGTCACAACAGAGCCACTTGGGTCATAATAGTGCATCAAGGGTGTCACAATAGAGCTCCTTTATGCCACAATAGAGCCACCATGGTGTCACAATAGAACCACGTTAGTGTCACAGTAGAGCGACTAGTGTCACAATAGAGCCACTCTACTGTCATCATAGAAACACCATTGTGTCACAATTGAGCCACTAGTGTCACAAGAGAGCCCAGAGAGTGTCACAATGGAGCCCAGAGAGTGTCGCAGTAGAGCCACTCTAATATCACTCTAGAACACTAGAGTATCACAATAGAGTCCCTAGTGTCACAACAGTTCCACTCCGAGTGTCCCAGCAGAGCCATTATTGTGTCACAATAGGGCCGCTCTAGGCTCACAATAGAGCCACTATACTGTCCCCATAGCACCACTAGAGTGTCACAATACTGCCACTGTACTGTCACACTACATCCACTCTAGTGTCACAAGAAAGCCATTCTTGTGTCACAATGAAACAATTCTAGTGCCCCAGTAGAGCCACTATTGTGTCCTAATAGATCCACTATTGTGTCACAATAGAGCCACTAGAGGGTCACAATGGAGTCACTCTATTGTCACAAGAGAGCAACTAGAGTGTCACAATACAGCAGCTAGAGTGTCACAATAGAGATGCTGTAGTGTCACAAGTGAGCCACTGTAATCTCGCAAGAGAGCCACTCTAATGTCACAAGTGAGCCACTAGTGTCACAATAGACTACTCTAGCTTTACAATGTAGCCACCATTGTGCCACAATAGTGCCGCTACTGTCACTATAGAGCCACTCTAATGTCACAATACAGCTACAATGGTGTCACAATAGAGCCACTATGGTGTCACAATACAGGCAAAATCTTGTCCACATAGAGCCACTATCATGCCATCATAGAGCCACTCTAGGGTCACAGTACATCCACAATTGAATCACAATACAGCCACTATTGTGTCACAATCAAGCAACTCCAGTGTCACAATAGAGCCATTAGTGTAACAATAAGACTGCCATTATACTGCCACAATACAGCCACTACTGTGTCACAACAGTGCCGCCACTGAAAAAATAGAGTCACTAGAATGTCTAAAGACAAACACTACTGTGTCACAACAGAGCCGCTAGCGTCATAATAGGGCCCATGCGGTGTCACAATACTGCTCCTTTATGTCACAATAGAGCCACCATGGTGTCACCATATAGCCACGTTAGTGTCACAATAGAGCGACTAGTGTCACAATAGAGCCACTCTACTGTCATCATAGAAACACCGTTGTGTCCCAATTGAGCCACTAATGTCACAAGAGAGCCCAGAGAGTGTCACAATGGGGCCCCTAGAGTGACGTAAGAGAGCCACTTTAATATCACTGTCAAACCACTATAGCATCACAATAGAGTCACTCGTGTCGCAACAGTTCCACTGGAGTGTCCCAGCAGGGCCATTATTGTGTCACAATAGGGCTACTCTAGGCTCACAATAGAGCCACTATGGGGTCACAATGGAGTGATTCTAGTGTCACAAGAGAGCAACTATAGTGTAACAATAGAGCAACTATTGTGTCACAATACAGCAGCTATAGGGTCACAATAGACACTGTAATATCACAAGTCAGCCACGGTAATTTTACAATAGAGCCGCTAGTGTCACAAGTGAGCCACTATTATGTCACAATACAGCCAGCATGGTGTCACAATAGAGCCACGTTAGTGTCACAATAGAGCGACTAGTGTCACAATAGAGCCACTCTACTGTCATCATAGAAACACCGTTGTGTCACAATTGAGCCGCTAGTGTCACAAGAGAGCCTAGAGAGTGTCACAATAGAGCCCAGAGAGTGTCCCAATAGAGCCACTCTAATATCACTCTAGATCTACTAGAGTATCATAATGGAATCACTAGTGTCACAACAGTTCCACCCGAGTGTCCCAGCAGAGCCATTATTGTGTCACAATAGGGCCACTCTAGGCTCACAATAGAGCCACTATACTGTCACAATAGCTCCTCTATAGTGTCACAGTACATCCACTCTCGTGTCACGAGAAAGTCATTATTGTATCACAATGAAACATCTATAGTGCCACAGTAGAGAGTCACAATTGTGTCACAATAGAGCTACTAGAGGGTCACAATGGAGTCACTCTATAGTCACAAGGGAGCAAGAAGCGTGTCACAATACAGCAGCTATAGTGTCACAAGGGAGCCACTGTAATCTCTCAAGAGAGCCACTCTAATGTCACAAGTTTGCCACTAGTGTCACAATAGAGGTACTGAAGCTCCACAATGCAGCCACCACTGTGCCACAATAGTGCCGCTAGTGTAACAATAGAGTTACTCTAATGTCACAATTCAGCTACAATGGTGTCAAAATAGAGCCAATATTGTGTCACAATACAGCCACTATTGTGTCACAATCAAGCAACTCTAGTGGCACAAAAGAGCAACTAGTGCAACAATTAGACTGCCATTATACTGCCACAATACAGCCACTATTGTGTCACAATAGTGCCGCCACTGAAACAATAGAGCCACTAGACTGTCAAAAGAGAAACACTGTTGTGTCACAACAGAGCCACTTGGGTCATAATATTGCATCAAGGCTGTCACAATACTGCTCCTTTATGTCACAATAGAGCCACCATGGTGTCACCATAGAACCACGTTAGTGTCACAATAGAGCGACTAGTGTCACAATAGAGCCACTCTACTGTCATCATAGAAACACTGCTGTGTCACAATTGAGCCACTAGTGTCACAAGAGAGCCCAGAGAGTGTCACAATGGAGCCCAGAGAGTGTCGCAATAGAGCCACTCTAATATCACTCTCGAACTACTAGAGTATCACAATAGAGTCCCTAGTGTCACAACAGTTCCACTGGAGTGTCCCAGCAGAGCCATTATTGTGTCACAATAGGGCCGCTCTAGGCTCACAATAGAGCCACTATACTGTCCCCATAGCACCACTAGAGTGTCACAATACTGCCACTGTAGTGTCACACTACATCCACTCTAGTGTCACAAGAAAGCCATTCTTGTGTCACAATGAAACAATTATAGTGCCCCAGTAGAGCCACTATTGTGTCCTAATAGATCCACTATTGTGTCACAATAGAGCCACTAGAGGGTCACAATGGAGTCACTCTATTGTCACAAGAGAGCAACTAGAGTGTCACAATATAGCAGCTATAGTGTCACAATCGAGATGCTGTAGTGTCACAAGTGAGCCACTGTAATCTCGCAAGAGAGCCACTCTAATGTCACAAGTGAGCCACTAGTGTCACAATAGACGTACTCTAGCTTTACAATGTAGCCACCATTGTGCCACAATAGTGCCGCTACTGTCACTATAGAGCCACTCTAATGTCACAATACAGCTACAATGGTGTCACAATACAGCCACTATGGTGTCACAATACAGGCAAAATCATGTCCACACAGAGCCACTATCATGCCATCATAGAGTCACTCTAGGGTCACAGTACATCCACTATTGTGTCACAATACAGCCACTATTGTGTCACAATCAAGCAACTCCAGTGTCACAAAAGAGCCATTAGTGTAACAATTAGACTGCCATTATACTGCCACAATACAGCTACTATTGTGTCACAACAGTGCCACCACTGAAACAATAGACCCACTAGACTGTCAAAAGAGAAACACTGTTGTGTCACAACAGAGCCACTTGGGTCATAATAGTGCTTCAAGGGTGTCACAATAGAGCTCCTTTATGTCACAATAGAGCCACCATGGTGTCACCATAGAACCACGTTAGTGTCACAATAGAGCGACTATTGTCACAATAGAGCCACTCTACTGTCATCATAGAAACACCATTGTGTCCCAATTGAGCCGCTAGTGTCACAAGAGAGCCCAGAGAGTGTCACAATGAATCTTGCCCACCCCCATCCCCTTGGGTGGGGGAAGGAATGTCAGAGGGACAGCACATCTTGGCAGTAGCCAAAACATAGCCCTGTTATCAACACCAGCTACCAAAGCAAAGCCCAGCACTGTAAGGGCTGTGAGCTTTACCCCAGTCAGACCCAATACGGCCCTGACCATAACCACCCAGCCAACCTGACAGATGCGTCCATGCCCAGAAGGATGCTGGAGCTTTTGATGTCCCTGTGGATGACCTGGTGGAATGATGGAAATCCAGGGCCTGCAGGCTCTGATAGAGGAAAAAGAAATATGAGGGTCACAATTAAAGACTTGAATCCATCACACAAAGAAAGGAGAATGGCTCCAAGAGATTTCCTGTCTCAGGAAATGGTGAGGAATGGCAGGACACGGTGCAGCCAAGAGGAAGAGCTGCTGTCCAACACCATCAGAGCAGCATCTTTCTAAGGGAAGACAGATTAGGGGGGGGGTTCTTTTATTCTTATCACCTGTTTACCAGGACCAGCGTGTCCAGGGCATGGGAAGCACCAGAGGGATCCCTCACCTCCTGACTGACAGCTGCCACCTCTCCTTCAGCCACAACATCCTCTAAAGTGCCTCCGTCCAGTATTCCATAACCAGCCACAGTTCCTCAAGGACAAGGTAGCTCCAAGAAGAAAACAGTGGCATGGAGATCAATGTGCACAGCTAAATCACCT
This sequence comes from Eopsaltria australis, assembly GCA_034509425.1. Taxonomy (NCBI): domain Eukaryota; kingdom Metazoa; phylum Chordata; class Aves; order Passeriformes; family Petroicidae; genus Eopsaltria; species Eopsaltria australis. Next base: position 11,012 of record JAVTVJ010002072.1, read on the forward strand.
CATGGAAACGACTACAGCTGAGTTTTGTTCCCAGGTGACTTGTAAAGGAAGACAGAATCAAATGGAGAGACATTCCTTTGAGGCCAAACAGTTCTTAGAATTTGCACAGCCTGAAGGAGAAAGGCACATCCCCGA
>JAVTVJ010002073.1:0-17690 GCA_034509425.1 Eopsaltria australis
ATTTTTGAGTCATTTTTGGGATCATTTTGAGGCGTTATTGGGTCTATATTTGGGTCATGTTTGCGCTATTTATGGGTTATATTTAGCTGGCTGTTTTGAGCCATTTTTCTGTCAAGGTCAGGGCATTGTTTGGGCCATTTTTGGGTCAGTTTTGGGTCGTCTTTTAAGGCAATTTTTGGGTGATTTTTGGGGCTATTTTTGAGGCCATTTTTGGGTCACTTTAGAATCATTTTTGGGGCCATTTTCGGAGACCTTTTGGGCCCATATTTGGGTCAATTTTTGAGACGTTTTTGGGTCTATCTTTGGGCCATTTTTGTGTCATTTTTGGGTCATTTTTCGGGGCTATTTTGGGCCTATATTTGTGTCATTTATAGGGGGAATTTCTGGGTTATTTTACAGCCAATTCTGGGTCATTTTTGGGGCCATTTTTGTCGCCATTTTGAGGCTATTTTTGGGTCATTTTTTAGCCATTTTGGGGTCATTTTGGGGTCATTTTGGGGTCATTTTTGGGTCGTCTTTTTAGGTCATAGTTTTGGGCCATTTTTCTGTCAAGTTTCGGGCTATTTTGGGGGCCATTTTGGGCCCATATTTGGATCATTTTTTGAGTCATGTTTGAGTCCATTTGTCTGGCTCTTTTTGGGCCATTTTTAGGTAATTTTTGGGTCGTCTTTTAAGGCAATTTTTGGGTGATTTTTGGGTCAATTTTTGAGGCCATTTTTGGGTCAAATCATTTTTGGGGCCATTTTCGGATACCTTTTGGGCCTATATTTGTGTCATTAATTGGGGGAATTTCTGGGTTATTTTACGGCCAATTTTGGGTCATAGCTTAGGGCCATATTTTGGTCAATTTTTGGGGCATTTTTGGGGCGATATGTTGGGCCATTTTGGGTCAGGTTGGGTCATTTTTTGGGGCTACTTTGGGCCTATTTTTGGGTCATTTATAGGGGGAATTTTTGGATCATTTTCCGGCCAATTCTGGGTCATTTTTCGTGCCATTTCTGGCTCCATTTTGGAGCTATTTTTGGAGCCATTTTGGAGCCATTTTTGGGTCTATATTTGGGGCCATTTCTGGGTCTATATTTGGGGCCATTTCTGGGTCATTTTCGGGGTGATTTTTGGGCCCATATTTGGGTCAATTTCTGAGTCATTTAAGGGCCATTTTTGGGCCATTTTTGGGTCATTCTTGGGTCATTTTTTGGGGCTATTTTGGGCCTTTTTTTGCGTCATTTAAGGGGGAATTTTCGGATCATTTTCCGGCCAATTCTGAGTCATTTTTGAGTCATTTTTGGGATCATTTTGAAGCGTTATTGGATCTATATTTGGGTAATTTTTGCGCTATTTATGGGTTATATTTAGCTGACTGTATTGAGCCATTTTTCTGTCAAGGTCAGGGCATTGTTTGGGCCATTTTTGGGTCAGTTTTGGGTCGTCTTCTAAGGCAATTTTTGGGTGATTTTTGGGGCTATTTTTGAGGCCATTTTTGGGTCACTTTAGAATCATTTTTGGGGCCATTTTCGGAGACCTTTTGGGCCCATATTTGGGTCAATTTTTGAGTCGTTTTTGGGTGTATCTTTGGGCCATTTTTGTGTCATTTTTGGGTCATTTTTCGGGGCTATTTTGGGCCTATATTTGTGTCATTTATAGGAGGAATTTCTGGGTTATTTTACAGCCAATTCTGGGTCAATTTTGGGGCCATTTTTGTCGCCATTTTGAGGCTAGTTTTGGGTCATTTTTGAGCCATTTAGGGGTCATTTTGGGGTCATTTGTGGCCCATATTTAGGTCATTGTTTTGGGCCATTTTTCTGTCAAGTTTGGGGCCATTTTGGGGGCCATTTTCGGCCCATGTTTGGATCATTTTTTGAGTCATGTTTGAGTCCATTTTTCTGGCTCTTTTTGGGCCATTTTTAGGTAATTTTTGGGTCGTCTTTTAAGGCAATTTTTGGGTGATTTTTGGGTCAATTTTTGAGGCCATTTTTGGGTCAAATCATTTTTGGGGCCATTTTCGGATACCTTTTGGGCCTATATTTGTGTCATTAATAGGGGGAATTTTTGGGTTATTTTACGGCCAATTTTGGGTCATAACTTAGGGCCATATTTTGGTCAATTTTTGGGGCATTTTTGGGGCGATATGTTGGGCCATTTTGGGTCAGTTTGGGTCATTTTTTGGGGCTACTTTGGGCCTATTTTTGGGTCATTTATAGGGGGAATTTTTGGATCATTTTCCGGCCAATTCTGGGTCATTTTTCGTGCCATTTCTGGCTCCATTTTGGGGCTATTTTTGGGGCCATTTTGGAGCCATTTTTGGGTCTATATTTGGGGCCATTTCTGGGTCTATATTTGGGGCCATTTCTGGGTCATTTTCCGGGTGATTTTTGGGCCCATATTTGGGTCAATTTCTGAGTCATTTTTGGGGCCATTTTGTGGCCATTTTCGGGTCATTCTTGGGTCATTTTTTGGGGCTATTTTGGGCCTTTTTTTGTGTCATTTAAGGGGGAATTTTTGGATCATTTTAGGCCAATTCTGAGTCATTTTTGAGTCATTTTTGGGATCATTTTGAGGCGTTATTGGGTCTATATTTGGGTCATTTTTGCGCTATTTTTGGGTTATATTTAGCTGACTGTTTTGAGCCATTTTTCTGTCAAGGTCAGGGCATTGTTTGGGCCATTTTTGGGTCAGTTTTGGGTCGTCTTTTAAGGCAATTTTTGGGTGATTTTTGGGGCTATTTTTGAGGCCATTTTTGGGTCACTTTAGAATCATTTTTGGGGCCATTTTCGGAGACCTTTTGGGCCCATATTTGGGTCAATTTTTGAGTCGTTTTTGGGTCTATCTTTGGGCCATTTTTGTGTCATTTTTGGGTCATTTTTCGGGGCTATTTTGGGCCTATATTTGTGTCATTTATAGGAGGAATTTCTGGGTTATTTTACAGCCAATTCTGGGTCATTTTTGGGGCCATTTTTGTCGCCATTTTGAGGCTAGTTTTGGGTCATTTTTGAGCCATTTGGGGTCATTTTGGGGTCATTTTGGGGTCATTTTTGGGTCGTCTTTTTAGGTCATAGTTTTGGGCCATTTTTCTGTCAAGTTTCGGGCTATTTTGGGGGCCATTTTGGGCCCATATTTGGATCATTTTTTGAGTCATGTTTGAGTACATTTTTCTGGCTCTTTTTGGGCCATTTTTAGGTAATTTTTGGGTCGTCTTTTAAGGCAATTTTTGGGTGATTTTTGGGGCTATATTTGAGGCCATTTTTGGGTGATTTTGGAATCATTTTTGGAGCTATTTTCGGAGGCCTTTTGGGGTCATATTTGTGTCATTTATAGGGGGAATTTCTGGGTTTTTTTACAGCCAATTTTGGGTCATTTTTGGGGCCATTTTTGTCGCCATTTTGAGGCTAGTTTTGGGTCATTTTTTAGCCATTTAGGGGTCATTTTGGGGTCATTTTTGGCCCATATTTAGGTCATTATTTTGGGCCATTTTTCTGTCAAGTTTGGGGCCATTTTGGGGGCCATTTTTGGCCAATATTTGGATCATTTTTTGAGTCATGTTTGAGTCCATTTTTCTGGCTCTTTTTGGGCCATTTTTAGGTAATTTTTGGGTCGTCTTTTAAGGCAATTTTTGGGTGATTTTTGGGTCAATTTTTGAGGCCATTTTTGGGTCATTTTGAAATCATTTTTGGGGCCATTTTCGGATTCCTTTTGGGCCTATATTTGTGTCATTAATAGGGGGAATTTCTGGGTTATTTTACGGCCAATTTTGGGTCATAGCTTAGGGCCATATTTTGGTCAATTTTTGGGGCATTTTTGGGGCGATATGTTGGGCCATTTTGGGTCAGTTTGGGTCATTTTTTGGGGCTACTTTGGGCCTATTTTTGGGTCATTTATAGGGGGAATTTTTGGATCATTTTCCGGCCAATTCTGGGTCATTTTTCGTGCTATTTCTGGCTCCATTTTGGAGCTATTTTTGGGGCCATTTTGGAGCCATTTTTGGGTCTATATTTGGGGCCATTTCTGGGTCTATATTTGGGGCCATTTCTGGGTCATTTTCGGGGTGATTTTTGGGCCCATATTTGGGTCAATTTCTGAGTCATTTTAGGGCCATTTTTGGGGCATTTTTGGGTCATTCTTGGGTCATTTTTTGGGGCTATTTTGGGCCTTTTTTTGTGTCATTTAAGGGGGAATTTTCGGATCATTTTCTGGCCAATTCTGAGTCATTTTTGAGTCATTTTTGGGATCATTTTGAGGCGTTATTGGGTCTATATTTGGGTAATTTTTGCGCTATTTATGGGTTATATTTAGCTGACTGTTTTGAGCCATTTTTCTGTCAAGGTCAGGGCATTGTTTGGGCCATTTTTGGGTCAGTTTTGGGTCGTCTATTAAGGCAATTTTTGGGTGATTTTTAGGGCTATTTTTGAGGCCATTTTTGGGTCACTTTAGAATCATTTTTGGGGCCATTTTCGGAGACCTTTTGGGCCCATATTTTGGTCAATTTTTGAGTCGTTTTTGGGTCTATCTTTGGGCCATTTTTGTGTCATTTTTGGGTCATTTTTCGGGGCTATTTTGGGCCTATATTTGTGTCATTTATAGGAGGAATTTCTTGGTTATTTTACAGCCAATTCTGGGTCATTTTTGGGGCCATTTTTGTCGCCATTTTGAGGCTAGTTTTGGGTCATTTTTGAGCCATTTTGGGGTCATTTTGGGGTCATTTGTGGCCCATATTTAGGTCATTGTTTTGGGCCATTTTTCTGTCAAGTTTGGGGCCATTTTTGGGCCATTTTTGGGTCATTCTTGGGTCATTTTTTGGGGCTATTTTGGGCCTTTTTTTGTGTCATTTAAGGGGGAATTTTCGGATCATTTTCCGGCCAATTCTGAGTCATTTTTGAGTCATTTTTGGGATCATTTTGAGGTGTTATTGGGTCTATATTTGGGTAATTTTTGCGCTATTTATGGGTTATATTTAGCTGACTGTATTGAGCCATTTTTCTGTCAAGGTCAGGGCATTGTTTGGGCCATTTTTGGGTCAGTTTTGGGTCGTCTTTTAAGGCAATTTTTGGGTGATTTTTGGGGCTCTTTTTGAGGCCATTTTTGGGTCACTTTAGAATCATTTTTGGGGCCATTTTCGGAGACCTTTTGGGCCCATATTTGGGTCATTTTTTGAGTCGTTTTTGGGTCTATCTTTGGGCCATTTTTGTGTCATTTTTGGGTCATTTTTCGGGGCTATTTTGGGCCTATATTTGTGTCATTTATAGGAGGAATTTCTGGGTTATTTTACAGCCAATTCTGGGTCATTTTTGGGGCCATTTTTGTCGCCATTTTGAGGCTAGTTTTGGGTCATTTTTGAGCCATTTTGGGGTCATTTTGGGGTCATTTGTGGCCCATATTTAGGTCATTGTTTTGGGCCATTTTTCTGTCAAGTTTGGGGCCATTTTGGGGGCATTTTGGGCCCATATTTGGATCATTTTTTGAGTCATGTTTGAGTCCATTTTTCTGGCTCTTTTTGGGCCATTTTTAGGTAATTTTTGGGTCGTCTTTTAAGGCAATTTTGGGGTGATTTTTGGGTCAATTTTTGAGGCCATTTTTGGGTCAAATCATTTTTGGGGCCATTTTCGGATACCTTTTGGGCCTATATTTGTGTCATTAATAGGGGGAATTTCTGGGTTATTTTACGGCCAATTTTGGGTCATAGCTTAGGGCCATATTTTGGTCAATTTTTAGGGCATTTTTGGGGCGATATGTTGGGCCATTTTGGGTCAGTTTGGGTCATTTTTTGGGGCTACTTTGGGCCTATTTTTGTGTCATTTAAGGGGGAATTTTCGGATCATTTTCCGGCCAATTCTGGGTCATTTTTGAGTCATTTTTGGGATCATTTTGAGGCGTTATTGGGTCTATATTTGGGTAATTTTTGCGCTATTTATGGGTTATATTTAGCTGACTGTATTGAGCCATTTTTCTTTCAAGGTCAGGGCATTGTTTGGGCCATTTTTGGGTCAGTTTTGGGTCGTCTTTTAAGGCAATTTTTGGGTGATTTTTGGGGCTATTTTTGAGGCCATTTTTGGGTCACTTTAGAATCATTTTTGGGGCCATTTTCGGAGACCTTTTGGGCCCATATTTTGGTCAATTTTTGAGTCGGTTTTGGGTCTATATTTGGGCCATTTTTGTGTCATTTTTGGGTCATTTTTCGGGGCTATTTTGGGCCTATATTTGTGTCATTAATAGGGGGAATTTCTGGGTTATTTTACGGCCAATTTTGGGTCATAGCTTAGGGCCATATTTTGGTCAATTTTTGGGGCATTTTTGGGGCGATATGTTGGGCCATTTTGGGTCAGTTTGGGTCATTTTTTGGGGCTACATTGGGCCTATTTTTGGGTCATTTATAGGGGGAATTTTTGGATCATTTTCCGGCCAATTCTGGGTCATTTTTCGCGCCATTTCTGGCTCCATTTTGGAGCTATTTTTGGGGCCATTTTGGAGCCATTTTTGGGTCTATATTTGGGGCCATTTCTGGGTCTATATTTGGGGCCATTGCTGGGTCATTTTCCGGGTGATTTTTGGGCCCATATTTGGGTCAATTTCTGAGTCATTTAAGGGCCATTTTTGGGCCATTTTTGGGTCATTCTTGGGTCATTTTTTGGGGCTATTTTGGACCTTTTTTTGTGTCATTTAAGGGGGAATTTTCGGATCATTTTCCGGCCAATTCTGAGTCATTTTTCAGTCATTTTTGGGATCATTTTGAGGCGTTATTGGATCTATATTTGCGTAATTTTTGCGCTATTTATGGGTTATATTTAGCTGACTGTATTGAGCCATTTTTCTGTCAAGGTCAGGGCATTGTTTGGGCCATTTTTGGGTCAGTTTTGGGTCGTCTTTTAAGGCAATATTTGGGTGATTTTTGGGGCTATTTTTGAGGCCATTTTTGGGTCACTTTAGAATCATTTTTGGGGCCATTTTCGGAGAACTTTTGGGCCCATATTTGGGTCAATTTTTGAGTCGGTTTTGGGTCTATCTTTGGGCCATTTTTGTGTCATTTTTGGGTCATTTTTCGGGGCTGTTTTGGGCCTATATTTGTGTCATTTATAGGAGGAATTACATTTCTGGTTAATTTTACGGCCAAACTTTGGGTCATAGCTTAGGGCATCATTTTGGTCAATTTTTGGGGCATTTTGGGGGCGATATGTTGGGCCATTTTGGGCCAGTTTGGGTCATTTTTTGGGGCTACTTTGGGCCTATTTTTGGGTCATTTATAGGGGGAATTTTTGGATCATTTTCCGGCCAATTCTGGGTCATTTTTCGTGCCATTTCTGGCTCCATTTTGGAGCTATTTTTGGGGACATTTTGGAGCCATTTTTGGGTCAATTGGGGCATTTCTGCGGTTATATTTGGGGCCATTTCTGGGTCTTTCGCGGGTGATTTTTGGGCCCTATTTTTGGGTCAATTTCTGGAGTCATTTAAGGGCCATTTTTTTGGGCGCATTTTTTGGTGCATTCTTGGTCATTTTTTTGGGGCTATTTTGGACTTTTTTTGTGTCATTCTAAGGGGAATTTTCGGATCATTTTCCGGCCATTCTGAGTCCTTTTTTGAGTCATTTTGGGATCATTTTGAGGCGTTTTGGATCTATAATTTGCGTAATTTTTGCGCTATTCACTATTGGTTACTATTTAGCTGACTGTATTGAGCCATTTGTCTGTCAAGGTCAGGGCATTGTTTGGGCCATTTTTGGGTCGTTTTTGGGTCGTCTTTTAAGGCAATTTTTGGGTGATTTTTGGGGCTATTTTTGAGGCCATTTTTGGGTCACTTTAGAATCATTTTTGGGGCCATTTTCGGAGACCTTTTGGGCCCATATTTTGGTCAATTTTTGAGTCGTGTTTTGGTTTCTTGGCTATTTTTGTGTCATTTGGGTATTTTTCGGGGCTATTTTGGGCTTATTTGTGTCTATTTATAGGGGGAATTTCTGGGTTATTTTACAGCCAATTTTGGGTCATTTTTGGGGCCATTTCTTTCGCCATTTTGTGGCTAGTTTTGGGTCATTTTTGAGCCATTTAGGGGTCATTTTGGGGTCATTTTTGGCCCATATTTAGGTCATTATTTTGGGCCATTTTTCTGTCAAGTTTGGGGCCATTTTGGGGGCCATTTTGGGCCCATATTTGGATCAATTTTTGAGTCATGTTTGAGTCCATTTTTCTGGCTCTTTTTGGGCCATTTTTAGGTAATTTTTGGGTCGTCTTTTAAGGCAATTTTTGGGTGATTTTTGGGGCCATTTTTGAGGCCATTTTTGGGTCAAATCATTTTTGGGTCCATTTTCGGATACCTTTTGGGGTCATTTTTGTGTCATTAATAGGGGGAATTTCTGGGTTATTTTACGGCCAATTTTGGGTCATAGCTTAGGGCCATATTTTGGTCAATTTTTGGGGCATTTTTGGGGCGATATGTTGGGCCATTTTGGGTCAGTTTGGGTCATTTTTTGGGGCTACTTTGGGCCTATTTTTGGGTCATTTATAGGGGGAATTTTCGGATCATTTTCCGGCCAATTCTGAGTCATTTTTGAGTCATTTTTGGGATCATTTTGAGGCGTTATTGGGTCTATATTTGGGTCATTTTTGCGCTATTTTTGGGTTATATTTAGCTGACTGTTTTGAGCCATTTTTCTGTCAATGTCAGGGCATTGTTTGGGCCATTTTTGGGTCAGTTTTGGGTCGTCTTTTAAGGCAATTTTTGGGTGATTTTTGGGGCTATTTTTGAGGCCATTTTTGGGTCACTTTAGAATCATTTTTGGGGCCATTTTCGGAGACCTTTTGGGCCCATATTTTGGTCAATTTTTGAGTCGGTTTTGGGTCTATCTTTGGGCCATTTTTGTGTCATTTTTGGGTCATTTTTCGGGGCTATTTTGGGCCTATATTTGTGTCATTAATAGGGGGAACTTCTGGGTTATTTTACGGCCAATTTTGGGTCATAGCTTAGGGCCATATTTTGGTCAATTTTTGGGGCATTTTTGGGGCGATATGTTGGGCCATTTTGGGTCAGTTTGGGTCATTTTTTGGGGCTACTTTGGGCCTATTTTTGGGTCATTTATAGGGGGAATTTTTGGCTCATTTTACGGCCAATTCTGGGTCATTTTTCGTGCCATTTCTGGCTCCATTTTGGAGCTATTTTTGGGGCCATTTTGGTGCCATTTTTGGGTCTATATTTGGGGCCATTTCTGGGTCTATATTTGGGGCCATTTCTGGGTCATTTTCCGGGTGATTTTTGGGCCCATATTTGGGTCAATTTCTGAGTCATTTAAGGGCCATTTTTGGGCCATTTTTGGGTCATTCTTGGGTCATTTTTTGGGGCTATTTTGGACCTTTTTTTGTGTCATTTAAGGGGGAATTTTCGGATCATTTTCCGGCCAATTCTGAGTCATTTTTGAGTCATTTTTGGGATCATTTTGAGGCGTTATTGGATCTATATTTGGGTAATTTTTGCGCTATTTATGGGTTATATTTAGCTGACTGTTTTGAGCCATTTTTCTGTCAAGGTCAGGGCATTGTTTGGGCCATTTTTGGGTCAGTTTTGGGTCGTCTTTTAAGGCAATTTTTGGGTGATTTTTGGGGCTATTTTTGAGGCCATTTTTGGGTCACTTTAGAATCATTTTGGGGGCCATTTTCGGAGACCTTTTGGGCCCATATTTGGGTCAATTTTTGAGTCGTTTTTGGGTCTATCTTTGGGCCATTTTTGTGTCATTTTTGGGTCATTTTTCGGGCTTATTTTGGCCTATATATTTGTGTATTAATAGGGGGAATTTCTGGTTAATTTCGGCAATTTTGGGTATAGCTTAGGGGTATTTTGGTCAATTCTTTGGGGCATTTTTTGGGCGATTGTTGGGGCCATTTTGGGTCATTTGGGTCCATTTTTTGGGGCTACTTTGGGCCTATTTTTGGGTCATTTATAGGGGGAATTTTTGGATCATTTTCCGGCCAATTCTGGGTCATTTTTCGTGCCATTTCTGGCTCCATTTTTGAGCTATTTTTGGGGCCATTTTGGAGCCATTTTTGGGTCTATATTTGGGGCCATTTCTGGGTCATTTTCGGGGTGATTTTTGGGCCCATATTTGGGTCAATTTCTGAGTCATTTTAGGGCCATTTTTGGGCCATTTTTGGGTCATTCTTGGTCATTCTTTTGGGAGCTTTTTGGGCTTTTTTTGTTCATTTAAGGGGGAATTCGGATCATTTTTCCGGCCAATCTGAGGGGGATTTTTCAGTCATTTTTGGGATCATTTTGAGGCGTTTTTGGATTATATTTGCGGTAATTTTTGCGTATTTATGGTTATTTTTGCTGACTGTATTGAGCATTTGTCTGTCAGTCGGGCATTGTTAGGGCATTTTTGGGTAGGTTTTGGGTCGTCTTTTAAGGCAATTTTTGGGTGATTTTTGGGGCTATTTTTGAGGCCATTTTTGGGTCACTTTAGAATCATTTTTGGGGCCATTTTCGGAGACCTTTTGGGCCCATATTTGGGTCAATTTTTGAGTCGTTTTTGGGTCTATCTTTGGGCCATTTTTGTGTCATTTTTTGGTCATTTTTCGGGGCTATTTTGGGCCTATATTTGTGTCATTTATAGGAGGATTTTCTGGGTTATTTTACAGCCAATTCTGGGTCATTTTTGGGGCCATTTTTGTCGCCATTTTGAGGCTAGTTTTGGGTCATTTTTGAGCCATTTTGGGGTCATTTTGGGGTCATTTGTGGCCCATATTTAGGTCATTGTTTTGGGCCATTTTTCTGTACAGTTTGGGGCCATTTTGGGGGCCATTTTGGGCCCATATTTGGATCATTTTTTGAGTCATGTTTGAGTCCATTTTTCTGGCTCTTTTTGGGCCATTTTTAGGTAATTTTTGGGTCGTCTTTTAAGGCAATTTTTGGGTGATTTTTGGGTCAATTTTTGAGGCCATTTTTGGGTCAAATCATTTTTGGGTCCATTTTCAGATACCTTTTGGGGTCATTTTTGTGTCATTAATAGGGGGAATTTCTGGGTTATTTTACGTCCAATTTTGGGTCATTGTTTAGGGCCATATTTTGGTCAATTTTTGGGGACTTTTTGGGGCGATATGTTGGGCCATTTTGGGTCAGTTTGGGTCATTTTTTGGGGCTACTTTGGGCCTATTTTTTGGTCATTTATAGGGGGAATTTTTGGATCATTTTCCGGCCAATTCTGGGTCATTTTTCGTGCCATTTCTGGCTCCATTTTGGAGCTATTTTTGGGGCCATTTTGGAGCCATTTTTGGGTCTATATTTGGGGCCATTTTTGGGTCTATATTTGGGGCCATTTCTGGGTCATTTTCGGGGTGATTTTTGGGCCCATATTTGGGTCAATTTCTGAGTCATTTAAGGGCCATTTTTAGGCCCATTTTTGGGTCATTCTTGGGTCATTTTTTGGGGCTATTTTGGGCCTTTTTTTGTGTCATTTAAGGGGGAATTTTCGGATCATTTTCCGGCCAATTCTGAGTCATTTTTGAGTCATTTTTGGGATCATTTTGAGGCGTTATTGGATCTATATTTGGCTCATTTTTTCGCTATTTATGGGTTATATTTAGCTGACTGTATTGAGCCATTTTTCTGTCAAGGTCAGGGCATTGTTTGGGCCATTTTTGGGTCAGTTTTGGGTCGTCTTTTAAGGCAATTTTTGGGTGATTTTTGTGGCTATTTTTGAGGCCATTTTTGGGTCACTTTAGAATCATTTTTGGGGCCATTTTCGGAGACCTTTTGGGCCCATATTTTGGTCAATTTTTGAGTCGTTTTTGGGTTCATCTTTGGGCCATTTTTGTGTCATTTTTGGGTCATTTTTCGGGGCTATTTTGGGCCTATATTTGTGTCATTTATAGGAGGAATTTCTGGGTTATTTTACAGCCAATTCTGGGTCTTTTTTGGGGCCATTTTTGTCGCCATTTTGAGGCTAGTTTTGGGTCATTTTTGAGCCATTTTGGGGTCATTTTGGGGTCATTTGTGGCCCATATTTAGGTCATTGTTTTGGGCCATTTTTCTGTCAAGTTTGGGGCCATTTTGGGGGCCATTTTGGGCCCATATTTGGATCATTTTTTTAGTCATGTTTGAGTCCATTTTTCTGGCTCTTTTTGGGCCATTTTTAGGTAATTTTTGGGTCGTCTTTTAAGGCAATTTTTGGGTGATTTTTGGGGCCATTTTTGAGGCCATTTTTGGGTCAAATCATTTTTGGGGCCATTTTCGGATACCTTTTGGGCCTATATTTGTGTCATTAATAGGGGGAAGTTCTGGGTTATTTTACGGCCAATTTTGGGTCATAGCTTAGGGCCATATTTTGGTCAATTTTTGGGGCATTTTTGGGGCGATATGTTGGGCCATTTTGGGTCAGTTTGGGTCATTTTTTGGGGCTACTTTGGGCCTATTTTTGGGTCATTTATAGGGGGAATTTTTGGCTCATTTTACGGCCAATTGTGGGCCGTTTCTTGGGCAACTTTTTGGGGCCATTCTTGGGCAATTTTTGGGTCATTTTTCCAGACTGTTTTAGGCCTATTATTGGGTCATTTATAGGGGGAATTTTTGGCTCATTTTATGGCCAATTTCAGATCATTTTTGGGGCCATTTTCCGATCCATTTTAGGCTGATATTTGTGTCAGTTTTTGGGGTGATTTTTGGGGCGATTTTTGGGCCATTTTTGGGTCATATTTGGGTCATTTTTTGGGGCTGTTTTGGGCCTTTTTTTGGGTCATTTATTGGGGTAATTTCTGGGTTAATTTAAGGCCAGATTGTGGGTCATTTTTTGAACCGCTTTTAGGGCCATTTTGGGGCTATTTTTGGGTTCTTTTTGGAGTCATTGTTTTGGGCCATGTTTGGGGGAATTTTTGGCTCATTTTTGGGCCCTTATTTGAGTCAATTTTTGAGTCATTTTGGGAGATTTTTGGGCCATTTTTGGGCCATTTTTGGGCGAATTTTTGGGGCTGTTTTGGGCTTTTTTTGAGTCATTTAATGTGGGAATTTTTGGATCATTTTACGGCCAATTTTGGACCATTTTTGGGGCCGTTTTTTTCCAGTTCTTCGGCAAATTTTGGGTGAATTTTGGGGCTGTTTCGGGCCATTTTTGGGTCATTTAAAGGGGGAATTTTTTGCTCATTTTACGGCCAAATTTTGAGTCATTTTTGGGGCTATTTTTAGGCCGTTTTGGGGCTATTTTTGGGTCATTTTTAAGCCATTTTTGGTACATTTTTTTTTGGTCATTTTTGGTTATTTTTGGGGTCATATTTGGGGCTTTTTAGGGGTTATATTTGGAGTGATTTTTGGGGCCATTTCTGGGTCATTTTTGAGTCATTTTTTGCGGGTATTTTAGACCTATTTTTGGGTCATTTGTTGGGGGAATTTTTGGCTCATTTGTCGGCCAAATTTTGGTCAACTTTGGGGTTATTTTTGGGGCCATTTTTGGGCAATTTTTGCGTCATTTTTGGGTCATTTTTTGGGGCTGCTTTGGGCTCATTTTTGGGTCATTTATAGGGGTAATTTCTGGGTAAATTTAAGACCAGATTATGGGTCATTTTTTAAACCGCTTTTAGGGCCATTTTGGTGCTATTTTTGGGTTCTTTTTGGAGTCATTGTTTTGGGCCATTTTTGGGGGAATTTTTGGCTCATTTTTGGGCCCTTATTTGAGTCAATTTTTGAGTCATTTTGGGAGATTTTTGGGCCATTTTTGGGTCATTTTTGGGGTCATTTTTTGCGGGTATTTTAGGCCTATTTTTGGGTCATTTGTTGGGGGAATTTTTGGCTCATTTTTCGGCCAAATTTTGGTCAATTTGGAGGTTATTTTTGGGGTCATTTTGGGGCTATTTTTTGGGTTTTTTTTTAAGCCAGTTTTAGGGCTATTTTTGGGACTAATTCTGGGTCATTTTCCAGGACATTTTGGGCTCATATTTGGGTCAGTTTTTGAGTCATTTTTGGAGATATTTTCTGGTCATTTTTGGGTCATGTTTGGGTATTGTTTTGGGTCATTTTTTAGGGCCATTTTTGAGTCATTTTTGGGTGTATTTTTGGGCCTTTTTGTGGGTCATTTATAGGGGAAAATTTTGGATTATTTTACGGCCAATTTTGGGGCATTTTTGGGGCCATTTTTGGAGCCATTTTGGGGCTATTTTTGGGTTATTTTTCGGGTCTATTTTGGGACTATTTTTGGGTCAGTTATAGGAGGAATTTCGGGGTTTTTTTACGGCCAACTTTGGGTCATTTTAGGGGCCATTTTAAGGCCATTTTGGGGCTATTTTTGCATCAATTTTGGGTAATTTTTGGGTCTATTTTTGGGTCATTTTTGTGCCATTTTTGGATTATTTTTGTGCCATTTTTGAGTATTATATGGGGCCATTTTGTGGCTATTTTTGGGTCCTTTTTTAATCACTTTTGATGCCATTTTTTGGTCATTTTTTTGGTTATTTTTGGGGCCATTTTAGGGCAATTTTTGTGTCATTTTTGCGTCGTTTTTTGGGGCTGTTTTGGGCCTATATTTGGGTCATTTATAGGGGTTATTTCTGGGTTAATTTAAGGCCAGATTATGGGTCATTTTTTGAACCGCTTTTAGGGCCATTTTGGGGCTATTTTTGGGTTCTTTCTGGAGTCATTGTTTTGGGCAATTTTTGGGTGTATTTTTGGCTCATTTTTGGGCCCGTATTTGAGTCAATTTTTGGGTTCTTTCTGGAGTCATTGTTTTGGGCAATTTTTGGGTGTATTTTTGGGTCATTTTTGGGCCCTTATTTGAGTCAATTTTTGAGTCATTTTGGGCCATTTTTGGGCCATTTTTGAGTCATTTTTGGGGTCATTTTTTGGGAATATTTGGGTCATTTTCGAGGCCATTTTTTAGTAATTTTTAAGCGATTTTTGGGTTATTTTTGGGTCATTTTTGGGTGAGTTTTGGGCTGTTTTGGGCCTTTTCGTGGGTCATTTATAGGGGAAAATTTGAATTATTTTACGGCCAATTTTGGGTCATTTTTGGGGCCATTTTTTGAGCCATTTTGGGGCTATTTTTGGGTTATTTTTCGGGTCTATTTTGGGCCTATTTTTGGGTCAATTATAGGAGGAATTTCGGGGTTATTTTACGGCCAACTTTGGGTCATATTTGGGGCCATTTTAAGGTCATTTTGGGGCTATTTTTGCGTCAATTTTGGGTCATTTTTGGGACTATTTTTGGGTCATTTTTGGGTCATTTGTGGGGCCATTTTTGGGTCATTCTTGGGGCCATTTTTGGGTCATTCTTGGGGGCATTTCTGAGTCATTTTCTGGGCTATTTGGGGCCCATATTTGGGTCAATTTTTGTGTCATTTTTGGAGCAAATTTTGGCCATTTTTGGGTCATTATTGGGCCATTTTTGGGACTATTTTTGTTCATTTTTTTAGTGATTTATAAGGGGAAGTTCTGGGTTGTTTTACGGCAAATTTTTGGGTCATTTTTGGGGATATTTTTGGGGCTATTTTGGGGTCATTTTTGGGTCTATTTTCGGGGCCATTTCTGGGTCGTTTTCGAGGCCATTTTGGGCCCATATTTGGGTCAATTTTTGTGTTATTTTTCGGGCGAATTCTGGGCAACTTTTGGGTAATTTTTGGGTAATTTTGGGGTATTTTTTGGGCTTATTTCCCTGTCATTTATAGGGGGAATCTCTAGGTTTTTTTACGGCCAATTTTGGGTCATTTTTCGGGCCAATTTTGGGGCCATTTTGTGGCTATTTTTGGGTCTTTTTTTAATCACTTTTGATGCAATTTTTGGGTCTTTTTTTAATCACTTTTGATGCAATTTTTGGGTCATTTTTGGGGTTATTTTTGGGGCCATTTTCGGGCAATTTTTGCGTCATTTTTGGGTCATTTTTTGGGGCTGCTTTGGGCCTATTTTTGGGTCATATATAGGGGGAATTTTTGGCTCATTTTATGGGCCATTTTCCGGGCCATTTTAGGCTGATATTTGTGTCAGTTTTTGGGGTGATTTTTGGGGCTGTTTTGGGCCATTTTTGGGTCATTTTTTGCGGCTATTTTAGGCCTATTTTTGGGTCATTTGTTGGGGGAATTTTTGGCTCATTTTTCGGCCAAATTTTGGTCAATTTTGGGGTTATTTTTGGGGTCATTTTGGGGCTATTTTTGGGTTATTTTTAAGCCATTTTGGGGCTATTTTTGGGACTAATTCTGGGTCATTTTCCAGGACTTTTTGGGCTCATATTTGGGTCAGTTTTTGAGTCATTTTTGGAGCTATTTTCTGGTCATTTTTGGGCCATATTTGGGTCATTGTTTTGGGTCATTTTTTGGGGCCATTTTTGAGTCATTTTTGGGTGTATTTTTGGGTCATTTTTGGGTTCATTTTTTGGGAATATTTGGGTCATTTTCGAGGCCATTTTTTAGTAATTTTTAAGCGATTTTTAAATTATTTTTGGGTCATTTTTGGGTGAGTTTTTGGCTGTTTTGGGCCTTTTTGTGGGTCATTTATAGGGGAAATTTTGGATTATTTTACGGCCAATTATGAGTCATTTTTGGGGCCATTTTTGGAGCCATTTTGGGCTTTTTTTTGGGTGAATTATAGGAGGAATTTCGGGGTTATTTTACGGCCAACTTTGGGTCATATTTGGGGCCATTTTAAGGTCATTTTGGGGCTATTTTTGAGTCAATTTTGGGTCATTTTTGGGTCTATTTTTGGGTCATTTTTGGGTCATTTGTGGGGCCATTTTTGGGTCATTTGTGGGGCCATTTTTGGGTCATTCTTGGGGCGTTTCTGAGTCATTTTCTGGGCTATTTGGGGCCCATATTTGGGTCAATTTTTGTGTCATTTTTGGAGCAAATTTTGGCCATTTTTGGGTTTATTATTGGGCCATTTTTGGGACTATTTTTGTTCAATTTTTAAGTGATTTATAAGGGGAAGTTCTGGGTTGTTTTACGGCAAATTTTGGGGTCATTTTTGGGGCTATTTTTGGGGCTATTTTGGGGTCATTTTTGGGTCTATTTTCGGGGCCATTTCTGGGTCGTTTTCGAGGCCATTTTGGGCCCATATTTTGGTCAATTTTTGTGTTATTTTTCGGGCGAATTCTGGGCAACTTTTGGGTAATTTTTGGGTAATTTTTGGGTAATTTTTGGGCTTATTTCCCTGTCATTTATAGGGGGAATCTCTAGGTTTTTTTACGGCCAATTTTGGGTCATTTTTCGGGCCAATTTTGGGGCCATTTTGTGGCTATTTTTGGGTCTTTTTTAATCACTTTTGATGCAATTTTTGGGTCATTTTTGGGGTTATTTTTGGGGCCATTTTCGGGCATTTTTTGCGTCATTTTTGGGTCATTTTTTGGGGCTGCTTTGGGCCTATTTTTGGGTCATTTATAGGGGGAATTTTTGGCTCATTTTATGGGCCAATTTTAGGTCATTTTTGGGGCCATTTTCCGGGCCATTTTAGGCTGATATTTGTGTCAGTTTTTGGGGTGATTTTTGGGGCGATTTTTGGGGCGATTTTTGGGCCATTTTTGGGTCATATTTGGGTCATTTTTTGGGGCTGTTTTGGGCCTATTTTTGGGTCATTTAAAGGGGGAATTTTTGGCTCATTTTACGGCCAATTTTGAGTCATTTTTGGGGCTATTTTTTGGGCCATTTTGGGGCTATTTTTGGGTCATTTTTAAGCCACTTTTGGGCATATTTTTGGGGCCATTTCTGGGTCATTTTCTGGGCCATTTTGGGCCGATATTTTGGTCAAGTTTTGTG
>JAVTVJ010002074.1:0-16056 GCA_034509425.1 Eopsaltria australis
CTCTTAGGAGGTGTGGAACTGGGAGAGTTTTGGGATCAACCAGCAGGAAATCTGCAGCCAGGTGGGTGAGCCTGGCAGGAGGAGATCAAAGAATTTGCATTAATTTGAGGTAAATTTGAATTAATTGGAGGTATAAAAATAATAAATAAATAAATAAATAAATATAAAAATAAACAAATAAACAAATACCATATAAAAATAAATAAAGAAATAAAAGAAACAAAAGAAACAAAAGAAATAAAAGAAATAAAAGAAATAAAAGAAATTAAAGAAATTTAAAAAAAAATCTTTCTCCCCAAGAGATTCACAAGGGATTTTGTCCTCTTCAAACTCAAAATGATGACCCTGATCCATGTTCATGGAAAAAGGGGAAAGGGAGGGGAAGGAAATTCCTGCAGGAGGGAAAAGGGCAGGAAACAATCCCTGGGAATATCTGAGTTTATCCACACTCACACAGAGCCTGGTGCCCCTTGGGAGAGCTGCTGCCACATGGAGAGCCCAGAATTGTGGATACTGTGGAGTATCCAGAGCCCAGGATTGTGGATATTGTGGAGTATCCAGAGCCCAGGATTGTGGATATTGTGGAGTATCCAGAGCCCAGGATTGTGGATATTGTGGAGTATCCAGAGCCCAGGATTGTGGATATTGTGGAATATCCGCAGGGAGGAGGCCCCAGCCCCTCTCTGGGCTCTGTCCCAGCTCTGTCCCTGCCCAGGGCAGAAGTTGTGCCTCCTGTGCAGGGAATTGCTGGGCTCAGCCCCTGCCCGTTCCTCTGGTGCCACTGCTGGGCCCTGGAGCAGAGCCTGGGCCCTGCCCTGACCCTCCCTGCACACAGGGACACACAGGGACACACAGGGACACACAGGGATGGACAGGGATGGACAGGGATGGACAGGGACACACAGGGACACACAGGGACACTCAGGGACACACAGGGACACACAGGGATGGACAGGGACACACAGGGACACACAGGGATGGACAGGGACACACAGGGATGGACAGGGACACACAGGGACACCCAGGGACACACAGGGACACACAGGGACACACAGGGACACACAGGGATGGACAGGGACACACAGGGACACCCAGGGACACACAGGGATGGACAGGGACACACAGGAACCAGGATGGACAGGAAAACAACATCACAGGATGGATCAGGGACACACAGGGACATCCTCAGGGATGGCCAGAGACAACCCAGGGCCCTGTAAGCTGTGTCACTCTCCAGGATTGAGCAGCCCCAGCTCCTCAGCCTCTCCTGGGCAACGGGAGATGCTCCAGCGGCCCTTCCTCAGCTCCATGGAGCTCCTGGCCCTGCTGTGCTGAGGATCCAGAGCTGGAACAATCTCCATTATTCTTCACCACCTCCTTGTTAATCATGAAAAGATCCTCCATTTTCTTTCCTTTCCTTTCTTTCTTCTCCTTTCCTTTCTTTTCCTTTCCTTTCCTTTCCTTTCCTTTCCTTTCTTTCCTTTCTCCCTTCCTCCCTTCCTTCCCTTCCCTTCCTCTTCTTCCTTCCTTTCCTTTCCTTTCCTTTCCTTTCCTTTCCTTTCCTTTCCTTTCCTTTCCTTTCCTTTCCTTTCCTTTCCTTTCCCTTCCCTTCCCTTCCCTTCCCTTCCCTTCCCTTCCCTTCCCTTCCCTTCCCTTCCCTTCCCTTCCCTTCCCTTTTCCTCTCCCTTTCCTCTCCCTTTCCTTTCCTTTTCCTTCCCTTTTCCTTCCCTTTTTCCTTCCCTTTTCCTTTCCCTTTTCCTTTTTTCTGCCCTCCCAAGCCACCTCCAAACCCCTCCCGAGTTCCTGAAGTCACGGTCTGAACTTCCCAAGTTTTCTAAACCTCTCCCCTGGCTCCACACATCTGTCAGATTTTGGGAACTGCTAAGTGAGACAAACAGGGACAACTCATCTTGGAAAAGCAGCAGAAGGCATGGCCCTGACCCCATGGAATCCCACTGCCAAATCCCAGCATGGAAACACCAAAGCTCCTCAGCAGAACCTCTGGAATAATTCTGTTTTTAACGCAGCGCGGAGAAACCAACATCGTTTTTATTCTTGGGAAGGGCTGAACCCTCCCAGGCAAAGTCTGCCCCGAAAACATCGCTCTGAGGTGGCTGCTTGACCCAGAACCACTGAGATGGTCCGAGATTTGTGAAAATGTGGGAGACGCAGGAGAGCTCCCTGTTCTCTGCCTGTCCATGCACATCCTCGTGCCCGTCCCGAGAGGGAATCAGCAGCACTAACAGGCAGGATCCCGCTCTGGCACCCTTTGGATCCTTCCCTGCTTCTCCTGGCATCCAAAGAGCATCCTGGGGTGGCAGGAGAGCTTGGAGCACGGCCGGGCTTCACCGCCACTGCCTGTGGGGATGCTCACAAACACCTCCGAGGGGAGAGCTGCTGCCAGTGCCAACGGCTCTGGAGGGCTGGAGCACCCCAAAAACCTGGAGGAGGGAGTGTTTGGGAAAACAGACAGGCCTGGCACACTGAGAGCTTTATCTGGGCAGGAACTGTTCCCTGGCAGGGTGGGGAGGGGCTGGGATGGAATTCCCAGATTTGCTGTGGCTACCCCTGGATCCCTGGCAGTGCCCAAGGATGTCCAGGCTGGACACTGGGGCTGGGAGCAGCCTGGGACAGTGGGAGGTGTCCCTGCCACGGCAGGGGTGGCACTGGATGGGCTTTGAGGTCCCTCCCAACCCAAACCAGTCTGGGATTTGTTGATTCAAAAGGAGACGATGGAGCCTTTTCCCTGCACTCAGTTTCGCTGGGAATCACCCTCTGGAGATCCCATGGAGCAGTGCGATGATCCACACCTGCTCCTGAGTCCTGGTGCATTCTGTGGCTCTCAGAAATTCCGGCTGGGAATTCCTCCCTCCAGCAGCCCCCAGGGTCAGTGCTCCCAAGGAAAGCTGGCACTGGCTCCAGGACTTGTTAAATGTCACCACAGGGAGTGGGAATGAGGGAACAAACACCTCAAAGGGACAGGGAATTCAACAGGAACTCCACCCCCAAGCTCTGTTGGAGGGAGAATTCCCTCTCGAACCTCTCTGGTCTCTCCAGCTGTGCACTCCACAAACTCAGAGCTCTCTTTTCCTGCTGTTGCTTCCCTTCAGCATCTCATTTCCAAGGAGCAGCTTCTCCGTGCACAGCACAGGAGGTCCCTGGGCCAGCCAGCCTTGCTTCCCACAGGGAAGAGTCAGAAAGACCCGGAGCACACCAAAACACTGCCCTGGCCACTCTCCCTGCAGCTGGACCTCTCCAATTTTCCACTGCTGGACGCTGCTGCCAGGGTGAGAGGAGCTCCCAGAGCCAGCCCAGTACTTTTCCATGGAAGGATGAAATCCCTAAGAATAACAATTTATCAGAGGAGCTGTGGCTGTTTGACCTGGCTCATTTTCAGAGATTAGGAACCAACGAGCTCCCAATGAATTGTGGTGACTTTGAGGTTGGGTTTTTGTTGTTTTGTTGTTTTTTTTTTTCTCTCTAAGAAGTGATTTTCATGTTTCATCAGTTCTCGGGGAAGGGAGGGAGGGAGGGAGGGGGGAAGGAATGCACATCTGTCTTCCCAAGTGGATCAGGGAGAGGATGATAACAAATAATGATAACTCACCCACGTGGAGAGCCTTTCATCCTGCAGGAGCCCGGGAATGCTGCGGATTTCAGGGAGAGCAGGAGCATCACACAGGGCAGGGCAGAATCCCTGGGACCCTGCAGGCATCCTGTGGGAATTCTCCAGAGGGATTGGTGGAGAAAGAGGTGCTTTTAGCCAAATTTTTACATTCCTGCTCTCCTGGAGCAGATCTTCTACAGGAATAACTCCTTGATATTCCACGCTGCCTGAAGAGCAGGGCAGTGGGAGGGAGTGGGAGATATCCAGGTTGGGATGGAGCAGCCAGTCATGGAATGAGCTTGGGAAACCCTGAGGCTGTCAGGGACCGACGGGGTCACTGCCACCACCTCACTGACACAAGCGACTCCTAAATTCCTGCAGGGTCCCCCAAACCCCAAAGATGGGGGTGCACACAATGCCAGGCTCCCAGAATGATGGGATCAGGGAATGGTTTGGGATGGAAGGGACCTCAAAGTCCATCCAGTGCCACCCCTGCCATGGCAGGGACACCTCCCACTGTCCCAGGCTGCTCCCAGCCCCAGTGTCCAGCCTGGACATCCTTGGGCACTGCCAGGGATCCAGGGGCAGCCACAGCAAATCTGGGCACCCTGTGCCAGGGCCTGCCCACCCTGCCAGGGAACAATTCCTGCCCAATCTCCCATCCATCCCTGCCCTCTGGCACTGGGAAGCCATTCCCTGCCTCCTGTCCCTCCAATTCCTGATGAATTTTGCCTTTCCATGTTCTCTGTAGCCCCCTCAGACCCTGGAGCTTGGACACAAGCTCCTCTTCTCCAGGCTGAACATTCCCAGCTCTCCCATCCTGTCTCCATAGGGGAGGTGCTCCAGTCCCTTTAGGAGCTTTGTGGCCTCCTCTGGACTTGTTCCAACTCTTCCACGTCCTCCTGCTGGAGGCACCAGGGCTGTTCCCACTGTTCCAGCTGGGATCTCAGCAGAGCAGAGGGGCAGGATCCCCTCCCTGCCCACGGCGCTTTGGGAAGAGCCCAGGACACAGAGCGGATTCAGGGCTGGATCAGGCTGGAAAAGGCTCCAACTCCTTCCAGGTTTTACCAGGCAGATCCTGCCTCCGTGGGAAGCCAAAGGAGTGGGAAAGGACACTTCCAGATGCCACCAGTGAGATGGGAAAAGCAAAATCCCCCCCATGTCAGGCACCTCCTGCACTTCAGACATTTCCCTGCCTTCTCCACCTCCTTCCCACCATCCCAAAAACACCGGGGTTAAACCAATGAGCTGCACATTCCAGCCCTTTTCCAGCTCCAGCCTTGCCTGCTGGGATGACTCAGAAATTCCAGGTGCAACTTCAAAGCAACCACTGGGGTCGGCCGTTGTGATGGGATCTCCAGATGGGATCCTGAGGACACACGAATTAAAATGATGATGATGATGATGATGATGATACAGTGTTGGGGAAGATGAGATAGGAAAGCCTTATCAATGTGATTACCTGGCAAAAGAGGCTGAGAATGGAGAAACTCTCAGCGAGACTGAAATGAAGACAAGCTTTGAGATCCCAAAGCCCAGCTCCTGAACAACTGGAAAACAATGGCATGGCCACTGCAGGTGATCCCCCTTGGACTGAACAATCCCCTCTGCCTGCAGACAGGCCCAAGGCTCAGAGCAGACCCCACCAACCTGGCAGAGGCTCCCAAAAGCAGCTTTTAGGGTTTCAAATAGAACACTGGATGGTGATGCAATAGTTCTCATGGGCTGGATGCAAATGGTGTAAGGTTTGTAGTTTGTTCTAGATTGGTGAATGAAAATGAGAATATTCAGCACAGAAGATGATTTATGGGATTGTAAGCGACAAGCTCGCTCTCTTCAGTCTTCTCTTTGATCTCTTCTCTCCTCTCTTGCCTCTCTGCCCTGCTCCAGGCTGTGTCTGGCAGTCCCCAGCAGGTCTCTTATAACTACACCTTTTCACAATAAACCTCATGCTCTAAGACCTGACTCCAGAGCTCTCTCATCTGTCCCGACCGTCCCAAACCCACCCGCAAACTCCACACCTCCCAACCTGGCAGAGGCTCCAAAAAGCAGCTTTTAGGGTTTCAAATAGAACACTGTATGGTGATGCAATAGTTCTCATGGGCTGGATGCAAATGGTGTAAGATTTGTAGTTTGTTCTGGATTGGTGAATGAAAATCAGAATATTCAGCACAGAAGATGATTTATGGGATTGTAAGCGACAAACTCACTCTCTTCAACTCTTAGCTCTCTTAGCTCTCTTCTTTTTCAACTCCTCTTAGACCTTCACTCTCAACTCTCTTGGATCTTCACTCTTAACTCTCTTCTTTTAACTTCCTTAAATCCTCTCTCTTAACTGCTCTCTTAGACCTTCACTCTCAACTCTCTTAGATCCTCGCTCTGAGCTCTCCTCTCCTCTCTTGTCTCTCTGCCCTGCTCCGGGCTGTGTCTGGCAGCTCTCAGCAGGTCTCTTACATTAACGTGCTTTCACAATAAACCTCATGCTCTACAACCCAACTTCAGAGCTCTCTCGTCTGTCCCGGCCATCCCAAACCCACCCGCAAACTCCACAATACAGATGTGCTGCTTGGGAGAAACTGCTGGAAAAACCACCCGGCTTTGGTGGATTTCCACGGGCTGAAACCCCCCCATAGGCAGGGAAAGCTCTTCCCCATCTCAGGGACATCTGTCAGACAAAATGGGAAGGGTTTTGAAGGCCAAATTTAGCCGCTGCTTGCTGCTGCCTGGCCCTCAGCACCGCTGCAGAGATCCCACGGGGAATGGTTCCCACAGCACGACATGGAGCGGATCCTCCTCTGCCCAGGATGATCCCAACGCCCCCGTTCCCTCCAGGAAAACCCTGGCTACGTGCTGGGATGCCACAGCTCCTGTGAAGAGCTAAATTTGTCCAGTGCTCGACATCTGGGAGATGTTCACAGGCGCAGGACAGAGGGAGGAGCTCCAGGAGCCATCCCTGCTCCGAGGGCTCGCCAGGAAAACAATGAGCAGAGGAAAGGTGAAATTCCAGCCCAAATCTGCCTCTGGAAAAATGGTCACCTGCTCTTGTAGGGGACCCTCAGAAGTGGCAGCAGAAGCCCAAAATCTTGGGGACAATCCTTGCAGGAGGTGGCCACCAGTCCCACACCTTGGCAAACCACAAGGAGAATTCCGAATCAACGGAAAATTGAAACATTTGGAAAATACTTGGAAAAACACTCCTGGCTCATCATTCTGGAGTTCTGAGCTGGGCACCAGTAAAACCCAGTGTTGGTGGGGATGGGGCTCTTTTCTCATGGAGAATCCTCTTTCCAGATGTTTCTGGGATGTTTGTGTGGGGATTTTCTTTTCAATAATTCATGGAAGAACAATAAAATAAAAATCAGAATATGGGGTGCAAAATCTCAACCAACGCTCCTGCTGTGCCTCACGCAGGGCTTGGGCCCATCCTGAGCCCAGCTTTGTTAAGACACACTCAGACATGAATTAGAACTGGGTTTAAGGGCGGCAGAGCAGATCAGGATTGCCCAAGTCAGCCCAAATAATGCTCCATCCTTCTTCCAGAAGAATCCACCAAAAAGAAGTGTCCCATCCTCTCTGGTGAATCCCTTCCCAGGGAATATTGGGATGCTGAGGTCATTCCCATGGAATGAGACAAACCCTGATCATCTTTGGGAATTGGGAGACTGAAAGTATCCCATGAGTGAGGCTTAACTGTCCTTCAAGGCACTCTTTGACCCTGGCTCAGGGCTGGTTTTGCCTTCTTGAGTCATGGAATCATGGAATGGTGGGTGTTGAAAGGGATTTTAAGGATCATCCACGGGCAGGGACACCTCCCACTGTCCCAGGCTGCTCCCAGCCCCAGTGTCCAACCTGGACATCCTTGGGCACTGCCAGGGATCCAGGGGCACAAACAGCAAATCTGGGAATTCCAGCCCAGTCCCTCATTACCATCCCAGGGAACAATTCCTGCCCAAGATCCCATCTAAACCTGTAATTTTTCACTTTGCAGCCATTCCCTGTGTGCTGTCCCTGCAGCCCTTGGGAATTGTCTCTCTCCATGGTTCCTGGGGCTCCTTCAGGCCCTGCAAGGCCACCCTGAGCTCAGCCCAAAGCTTCTCCTCTCCAGGCTGAACAATGCCAGCTGTGCCAGCCTTTCCTGCCAGCAGAGCTGCTCCATCCCTCTGCTCATCCTGGAGCCTCCTCTGGGCTGCCTCCAGGAGGTCAAGGAATATCCCAGCTCCCAGTGCAGTGAAAGCAAAGGAAAATTGCTGAATTTGAAATCTCAGCTCCAGAGCAGACAGGGACTGATCCAAAGAGGATTAAAGGTGAACAAGCTGGAGGGGTTTGTTCCTCGAAACAAGTGGTTCTTAGAACATTGGGAGTTGACCCTTAATTTGTTCCATTTTTACATTAAGCTGGGAAAAGTAAATGGATTTTCCAATCCAATAATATTTATTTTGCTCCAGCCTGTTCTAATGAGCTTGTGCTGCCCTGAAGGCAGCTCTGCACCCAGGGACTCCATTTCAGAGCTGCTGCTTTCTGGGAGAGAAGGAGGGAGAAGATTGACTTTGATGTTTCGTAGCCCGTGGCACAATCGTTCCTGAGCTCCTCTCTCCTCCCAGGAAAGGAACCTTCTGGCTGCCAGCAAAGTGGGTGTAAAAATAACATTTTAACATCCAGCAAAACTGCTGGTGATTGTAAAAAAAAACCAAACCAAAACATTCTGGGAGTTTGGGATGTCTGAGCACACAGAGAGACCACGGGATGGGGCGTCCAGCAAGGAATTCCATGAGGTGTTTGCATCTCCTTGGGAAGGTGAATTCCCCAAGAGTCAAACTTGGAATTGCTCCTGTGAGCTGACAGCACCCAGGGAGCGGCTGGAGCTGGGCCAGGAGGGATTTAGGGTGGATTTTAGGGCAAGGTTCTTCCCCCAGAGGGTGCTGGGCACTGCCCAGGCTCCCCAGGGAATGGGCACGGCCCCGAGGTTGCCAGAGCTCCAGGAGCTCCCAGGGATGCCCAGGCTGGGATTGTTGGGGGAGCTGGGCAGTCCTGGATGATCCCTGGGGGTTTATTCCCACTCAGGACATTCCAGGATTCTGTGGTTATTCAAAGGTGACTGCAGGACAATGGGGAAGCAGAAATTCCCATTTTGGGGTTTTCCCCCGGTGCTCCTTCCAAGCCTGGCAGAGCAGGAACATCCCAATTCCTGGAGCACAGGGAATGTCCCTGTCCCCACCAGAGCCACCAGCCTGAACTGGGACAATCCCAAAATCCCCCAATTCCTGGAGCACAGGGAACATCCTTGTCCCCACCACAGCCACCAGCCTGAATTGGGACAATCCCAACATTCCCCAATTCCTGGAGCACAGGGAATGTCCCTGTCCCCACCACAGCCACCAGCCTGAGCTGGGACAATCCCAACACCCCCCAGCAGGACTCACCCCTGTGCTCCTTCATCCAGGGACCCATTCCCAAGGGGTTTTTCCAGCTCCTGCCTCGCTGGGACCCCTGGGCACAGCACAGACACCCCAAAAAGGATCATCCCATTCCCAGAGCTGCACCAGGAGCCCCAGCTCCTGGGAATTCCCATGGAGGCCAAACCAGGCACTGCCTGGGAGGAAGAAGAAGGATGAGGATGAAGCTGGGAGTTCCCAAGCAGGACCCAGAGCTGAGGCTGTGCTCTCACCCCCAATTTCCCCTCCATCCTCATTCCCACAGGGTTCCCTTTCCACACCTTTTTCCCCATCCCTCAGGGAGATGGACAAGGCCTTTCCCCACATTCCTCTCGTTTTCCCAGCTGGATCCACCCCACTCCTGACTCCACACACCTGGGAAAGCCTCTCTTCCCACCCCTCACCAACAGAAAGCCATGGAAGGTCTTAAGTTTCACAAAATCATGGAATGGTTTGGAAGGGATTCTTCCTCTAGTCCATCCCCCCCTCTGTAATAAACAGGATTTCCAAGATCCCAAAAGTCCATCCATGTGGGTGAGGCATCCATAACCTCTCTGGACAATCTTTTCCAGTGTTTTTCCACCCTCACTGTAATAAAAATTTTCCTTATATTTGATCTGGATTCGCTTTTAATTTAACCCCCTGTGTCCTAGAGGCCCTGTTAAGAGGCCTGTCCTTAAAATTCCTTGAGATATTTGACATTTCCATAGGATTGAGGTCCAAGTGCAATCCCAAGGTGAGGAACACTTTGCTTGCAGTGTTTTGGAGGTGCTGGTGAAGGGCAGGGATTAAATTTAGCTCCAATTCCAAGCAGGTGGCTGCTTTTGGAGTTGGAATGGGATGATCTTTAAAATCCATTCATTAATTCCCTATTCTCTCACCCTGACTCCAAGAATATGGAAATGGGAAAGAGATGAAGAGAGTGAAAAAAGAAGTCAAGGAATGCACAATAAACATGTATTAAAAAATATTGTGAGCAATGTAAGAATGAAAAAGAAATCAAAAATAACCCCACAGGAAGAGAGAGGTGACAAAGGGACACCCAGACACTCCCTGAGGGGACATTTTTGTTCCAGTTCTGCTTAACAGAGAAAAATCTGGAAAAATCACCAGATTTGTTAATCCAGAAATAGAATTTTGACTTGGCCAAAACCAGAACCCTTGAGCAAGAGGAAATTCCTGGCGAAATTGAGCTCCCTTTGCCTTTCCTGAGGCCTGGGATCCTCATTTGCAGGATGATTATCCTCAAATGAAGGATTTCAGGGATGCTCCCCCTGCCCTCAGTGCCCACAGCAGAGCCAGAGCCCGGCCCCGTGAGCAGCTCTGGAAAATCCAGCTGGAAAATCCACAGGGGGGAGGAAACCATTCCAGTTTGGAATCAGATTTCGGTTTTAAGCATCCAAAAACTCAAGCAGAAGCAAAAGGAGATGTTTCTCCCTAAATTAGGAATCTGCTAATTGAGAAGGAGCAGAGGGCTGGGATTAGAGGGCTTTCATTGCAGGAATTTTGGTGGGAAAATCCAGGGTTGTTTTTGTGTTGTTGGTGGTTACAGAGCAAACAACAACAAAACCAAAACAAACCCCCCCAAAAAAAGAGAAGAGGAAGAGAAGTTTTAGGGATTAATTTCTCCAAACATCAGTTCCTGCTGGGTTCCTGCAGCTTTGGGGAGCTCAGGGACACGGTGGAGAGCAGGATTGGGATTCTCCAGTGGAGAGATCGTTCCTTAAAGGCCCAACATGGCCAAAAATCACTGGGAGGACAAATTCAGAGCAGCACCACAGGAAGGAAAGGCAGGAATAATCGTGGGGGTTCATCCAGGAGAGAGATCCATGATTCCAAAAAGAAATAAGGGAAGAGACTGTTGAACATCAGGTTAAAAATAGAGCTGGGAAAATGGCACCAATCTGCCTTAAAAAGCTCCTAAAAACCACTTTAAGAAATGAGAGAGGGACAAAGGGGTTCTCCCAAGAATGTCTGATGGGACATGGGAAACTCCTGGACAAGGAAATCAGTGGGAAAAGCGCCTGGAGCAGGTTTGGATGGGAGGTGGAGAAGGTTGGGGTGGCTTGGCTGCGCCTTGTGCCCCGTTCTGAACGAGGGACAAGTGACAAACTCGGAGAGAATTGGGATGGAGGGACAGAGTTCAGAATTCCAAGGAAAATTAATTGTGACAGCAGCAAAGAAATGATGGATCTCGGGAGACCTCCAGCAGCTGGAGGTGGCTGGGGGAGTTTTCTGGGAAGATAATTGGGAATTGTGATGGAGACTCCGTCAAAAGAGCACTGGAAAGCCACAAGATTCCAAAGAAAGGTTTGGATGCAACCTCTGGATGAAAAATGGAACCCTCAGTGCCCAGAATATCAAACAAGGCTCGTGCACATCATGGAGACCAAAACAGGACTGAGGATGGGTGGGGTGGAGCAGGAAAATTCCAGGAATCCAAGGGGACGCGGAGTGAGGAGGGATAAAGGCAATCAAAATAAATCAGAGGAGTAAAAGTGGTGCTTTTCCAAGCAGGAATGGGGGAGATCCCACGGAGGCGGCAGATCCATGGGAATGTATTTTGTGTGCTCACAGAGAGAGAATGAGCTCGGATTTAACATTCCCAAGGGAAAGCCAAGGTGGAAAACCAAGGCTGGTTTCCAAGCCAAGGCTGGTTTCTGATAAATGATGGATTTCTGATAAATTACAGATTGCTGACAGTTTATGGATTTCTAACAAATGGTGGATTTCTAACAAATGATTAATTTCTAACAAATTAGGGATTTCTAATAAATTAGGGATTTCTGACAAATTATGGGTTTCTAACAGGTTATGGATTTCTAACAAAATAGGAATTTCTAACAAATTATTAATTTCTAACGAATTAAATATTTCTAACAAATTATGAATTTCTAACAAATTGTGGATTTTAAAAAAATTATGGATTTCTAACAAATGATGGATTTCTAACAAATTCTGGATTTCTAAAAAATTATGGATTTCTAACAAATTCTGGATTTCTAAAAAATTATGGATTTCTAACAAATTATGAATTTCTAACAAATTATGGATTCTTAAAAAATTATGGATTTCTAACAAATGATGGATTTCTAACAGGTTATGGATTTCTATCAGATTCTGGATTTCTAACAAACGATGGATTTCTAAAAAGTGATGGATTTCTAACAAATTATGAATTTCTAACAAATTATATATTTCTAACAAATGATGGATTTTTATCAGATTCTGGATTTCTAACAAATGATGGATTTTTAACAAATTAGGGTTTTCTAACAAATTATTAATTTCTAAATAATTATGGATTTCTAACAAATGATGGATTTCTGACAAATTATAAATTTCTAACAAAGTCTGGATTTCTAACAAATTAAGAATTTCTAACAAATTATGAATTTCTAATAAATTATGAATTTCTAACAAATGATGGAATTCTAACAAATGATGGATTTTTATCAGATTCTGGATTTCTAACAAATGATGGATTTTTAACAAATTAGCATTTTCTAACAAATTAAGAATTTCTAACAAATTATTAATTTCTAACAAAATAAGAATTTCTAGCAAATTCTGAATTTCTAACAAATTATTAATTTCAAACAAATTAGGGATTTCTAGCAAATTAAGGATTTCTAACAAATTATAAATTTCTAACAAAGTCTGGATTTCTAACAAATTATGAATTTCTAACAAATTATAAATTTCTAACAAATTATGGATTTCTAATAAATTTTGGATTTCTAGCAAATTAGGGATTTCTAACAAATGATGGATTTCTAACAAATTATGAATTTCTGACAAATTATAAATTTTTGACAAATTATTAATTTCTAACAAATTAGGGATTTCTAGCAAATTAAGGATTTCTAACAAATTATAAATTTCTAACAAAGTCTGGATTTCTAACAAATTATGAATTTCTATCAAATTATGAATTTCTAACAAATTAGGGATTTCTAACAAATTATATATTTCTAACAAATGATGGATTTTTATCAGATTCTGGATTTCTAATAAATTATGGATTTCTGACAAATTATGAATTTCTAACAAATTAAGAATTTCTAAAAAATTATGGATTTCTAATCAATTAGGGATTTATAATAAATTTTTGATTTCTAACATATTATGAATTTCTAGCAAATTATGAATTTCTAACAAATTATATATTTCTAACAAATGATGGATTTTTATCAGATTCTGGATTTCTTACAAATGATGGATTTCTGACAAATTATTAATTTATAACAAATTAGGAATTTCTAAAAAATTATAAATTTCTAACAAAGTAGGGGTTTCTAACAAATTATGAATTTCTAACAAATGATGGATTTCTAACAAATTATAAATTTCTAACAAATTATTAATTTCTAACAAATTGGGGATTTCTAGCAAATTATGGATTTCTAACAGATGATGGATTTCTAAGAAATTAAGAATTTCTAACAAATTATGGATTTCTAATAAATTTTGGATTTCTAGCAAATTAGGGATTTCTAACAAATTCTGGATTTCTAACAAATTATGAATTTCTGACAAATTATAAATTTCTGACAAATTATTAATTTCTAACAAATTAGGGATTTCTAGCAAATTAAGGATTTCTAACAAATTATAAATTTCTAACAAAGTCTGGATTTCTAACAAATTAAGAATTTCTATCAAATTATGAATTTCTAACAAATTATGAATTTCTAACAAATTATATATTTCTAACAAATGATGGATTTTTATCAGATTCTGGATTTCTAATAAATTATGGATTTCTGACAAATTATGAATTTATAACAAATTAAGAATTTCTAAAAAATTATTGATTTCTAACAAATTATAAATTTCTAACAAATTATTAATTTCTACCAAATGATGGATTTCTAACAGATGATGGATTTCTAACAAATTATGAATTTCTAACAAATTATAAATTTCTAACAAATTATTAATTTCTAACAAATTAGGGATTTCTAGCAAATTAAGAATTTCTAACAAATTATAAATTTCTAACAAAGTCTGGATTTCTAACAAATTATGAATTTCTAACAAATTATGAATTTCTAACAAATGATGGATTTTTATCGGATTCTGGATTTCTAATAAATTATGGATTTCTGACAAATTATGAATTTCTAACAAATTAAGAATTTCTAACAAATGAGGGATTTCTAATAAATTAGGGATTTCTAATAAATTTTTGATTTCTAACAGATTCTGGATTTCTAGCAAAGTCTGGATTTCTAACAAATTATGAATTTCTAACAAATTATAAATTTCTAACAAATTATGGATTTCTAATAAATTTTGGATTTCTAGCAAATTAGGGATTTCTAACAAATTCTGGATTTCTAACAAATTATGAATTTCTGACAAATTATAAATTTTTGACAAATTATTAATTTCTAACAAATTAGGGATTTCTAGCAAATTAAGGATTTCTAACAAATTATAAATTTCTAACAAAGTCTGGATTTCTAACAAATTATGAATTTCTAACAAATTATGAATTTCTAACAAATTATGAATTTCTAACAAATGATGGAATTCTAACAAATGATGGATTTTTATCAGATTCTGGATTTCTAATAAATTATGGATTTCTGACAAATTATGAATTTCTAACAAATTAAGAATTTCTAACAAATTATGGATTTCTAATAAATTAGGGATTTCTAATAAATTTTTGATTTCTAACAGATTCTGGATTTCTAGCAAAGTCTGGATTTCTAACAAATTATTAATTTCTAACAATTTATAAATTTCTAACAAATTAGGGATCTCTAACAAATTAAGGATTTCTGGCAAATGAAGGGTTTCCAAACCATCAGGATCTCAGGAAACCCCTGGCATGAGAAGGAGCCAGCACCAGGAATCTGAGGACCTGAGTGATCCTCCTGAATGGCTGGGAAATAGAAAGAACTTCCCTGGAAAAATGATGGGGAATTGCAGAGCTGTCAGCAAGACAGGGAGCTCTGGGAAGGAGAAATTCCTGTTAAATAAAACTCCCCATTTTCCCAGTTCCTGGGAAATGATCCTGGGCATTTTTACTGGGCTTGGCAAGAACAAAATGGGCCAAATGAGTGAAATTCCAGCCTTAAAGATGTGGTGGATCCAGGGATGTTATGGCACGAGGTGGTTTTAGGTCATGGAATCGTGGAATGGTTTGGGGTGGGAGGGATTTTAGGGACAGGGACACCTCCCACTGTCCCAGGCTGCTCCCAGCCCCAGTGTCCAACCTGGACATCCTTGGGCACTGCCAGGGATCCAGGGGCAGCCCCAGCAAATCTGGGAATTCCATCCCAGCTCCTCAGCCCCTTCCCAGGGAGGAATTTTTTCCCGACACCCAATGGAAGGGGGGAATGATGGTGCAGTGAGAGAACGATGCCCTGAGAGGCACAAAACTGCCAGAAACTATAGAGAATTCCAGGCAGACACAGAATATTTTGGGAATATCAGCTTTTCACACCGCTTTCCCCTTTCTTTCTCTGAATTTTATCCACCCTACTTCAATTACCCAGCCCCTGCCGCCAATCCCACATCCCAACGATCCCAGAAAACACCTTCATTCTATTCCTTCCCCAGTCCCACTTTTCTCAGGGAGTGAAACCAGCACAGGAGGATGTCTCCAAGCATCCAGGTTTTCTCCCTGGGCACAGCAGATGGGAAAGGGGCAGGGAGAGCTCCTTCCAAAAGGAAGTTGGGAGCAGGAGCCTGATTCCCGTGTCCAGGATCGTGCTGGGCACCAGGTTTTCACTCTGGATCCCAGAGCCAGCCCAGGAGCCAGCCTAAAATTAGCCTGAACTAATGTGTTCCAGTAGAAACCAAGCCAGGGATTATTTTCAGGACACGCTTGGAATTCCAAGTTGGTTTTATGTTAAAAGAGCCACATTTGCTAAACACAAATGTTTTAATTCACTTGAATTCAATTTAATTCTTTTTCAGTCTTCCACTGAATTTTTCAAACCTCTCCGTGGATTCTTTTCCGGTTTTCCACAATATAAATAAAATATAACCCCAAAAATT
>JAVTVJ010002075.1:0-24202 GCA_034509425.1 Eopsaltria australis
AAAGAGAACTCAGTTATTTGTCAATGTGCTGATGGCATGGATCCATCTTACTGACCTCAGCAGCCTTTTGAAAAAGATTGGGAGGTTTGTTTCCAATATGGATATTTTAAATTGTGGTTGAAGCAATAGGAAATTGCTTTGTGCCCTGCCAGCTCTGAGCAGGACTGGGAATCTAAACTCTGTCAAACCCCAACTCACTGAGAAGATGCCCTCCCTTCTCACCCTGTGGATGAGCTGCACATTCTCTTTGAAATTGTCAGGGGTTTCTTAAAGATGGAAAGTCCCACTTACAGCTTTTTGCTCTGCTTTGAAGTGGAGAAGGACACTTCTTCATCCATCAGCTCCAGGCTGCACTGCCTCAGGAACACGGCCCACTCGCCAGGTTTGGCCCACTCGTGGCACTTCCAGAGGAGGAAGAAAGGGCAATTGCACCATTCCAGCCACAAAGGAATGAAGAGTGGCACAGACAAAACATCCTGTGCAGATCCAGGCGTTCAGCAGGGACTGTGGAGAGTTTGGGCTCTTGCCAGTTGGGTGTGTGTCCCTAACTGCAATCTCCTGGCCTGCAGGAGAGTCTCCCTCACCTGCAGCAGCAGAAAGCTCAGTCGGTGTGCTCGGAAAGGGCTCGTCTGATGCAAAGCTGTCAGAGCCATGTGAGGGCAGAGCGGGCACAGCCGTGCCCGGGGCTGAGCCCAGCAGAGCCCTGGCAGAGCCCAGAGCAGCCTCAGCATCCGCAGAGCCCGGCTGGGAGGAGAGAAACCAGAGAGCACCCGTCAGCTGAAGGCTCCTGTCCCCCCTGTCCCAACTGCCCACGGTGCCCAGGCCATGCTGGCCGTGCTCAGAGCTGGGCCCAAACCTCCCCATCACTGCTGCCCTTGGGAGCAGAGCAGGAGGACAGGACATGTGCCCAGCCTGCAGCCAGCCATGGCACATCCAGCCCCTCAGCAGCTGCCCAGAGCCAAAGAGCAGCTTGGCAGCCACTGAAGAATTCATTGCATCCGCCCCAGCAAAGGGGGAACCTTTGGTGCCCGGCCAGCCCGTGCCATGCCCACCTCTGGGAGCATCCCCCTGGCTGTGGACTCACCTGTACATTGGGTGAGGAGCCTGGCTTTCAAGAAGGTGCCAGAATCAGTCAATCATCTTCAGCTGCCGCTGGCCAGGTGGAGGAAGAGGCTGAGGTTGTCCTTGATGTCTCCAGCAGCTGCCCCACCTGGTACAGCTTCTGCAGGAGCTCCTTCTCCTTCCCTGGGGGCCAGACCAGGCTGTCAGTGCTCTGCCCAGGGCCCCAGCCATCAATGACCCAGACAAGCAAAACCAGCTGGGATGGTGGCCACCAGTGCTTGCAAGACCAGCTCAGCTCCAGCTCAGCTCCAGCACAGATGTCCCCATCTGATGACCCCTGCTCTGTGCTACAGGCAGGACAGAGAAGTCTGCATTTGTTTCTTATTGCCAAGAGATGTGTGGAGCTGTTACTTACCAGCCCCCTGGATCAAACGGTGCCTGTGGATCTCTCCTGTCTTCTAGGGCAGATGAATATCCTGCAGCCAAGGGTCATAGAATAGATCTTCCAATGACGGCCTGTCCAAGGAGTGCAAGGATAAACACCAGCTGATAAGATCTTTGCACTCTGGGGAGAGAAACCAGAAACTGCCAGTCAGTTGGAGAAGGATCCAGTCCGATTTGCCCCCCCGTTCCCGTGCCCAGGCTCTGCTGGATGTGCTCAGAGCTGGGCCTAAACTTTACACTCAATTCCCTGATTGGGGGAGAGCAGGAGAGCAGCACATGTGCCCCCTCCTCAGCAGCTGCCAGAGCAGGATGCTCATGAGCCCGCTGCTGGCTCCCAACACTGGGATTCCCCTCGTGCCCAGAGATGAGGATCCACCTTGAGAGAGCCGTTGTGGGAACACGAGCTGGCCCCAGACGATGTCCCGGCCCTTCTGGAAAGGGTGCTCCCCACAGACCAGCTGGTACAGCAGGATACCCAGGGACCAGATCGTTGCTGCCTCGCCGTGGTAGCATCTCATGTGGGTCCATTCTGGGGGGCTGTAGGACAGGGTTCCTATGGAACACAGACAGAGCTCAGCAGGGGATGCTGCTGCTCCCAGAGCCTCGCCCCAGCATCCCTGGGCACGCGGGGACTGCACCAGAGGCACAGGGGGTGACCCACTGCCCTCTCACCAGCACCTGGGACTTGTGTACAAAACTGGGCTGGGAAAAGAAGCCACTGGTGTTGGGAGAGGGCAGCAGAAGCCCTGGGAAGGCCTAACCATGACACAAAGAAGGAAAACCCACTCTCCTCCTTGCTTGCATTGTCCCCAAAAAAACATTAATAAGCCAAGGCAAACAAGGGCAGCAAAGCAGTCCAAGCTCTTCCTCACCTGCACACCAAACTGGCCAGGTGCACTGGGTCTGACCCCTGTCTCTGCTATCCCATGGGGCATTTTTGTCAGGCTGTCTGCCCCAGCCCCAGCCCCAGCCCAGGGTAGAGTGGATGGTGAAGGCTGGGCTGGGAGCTGGCCCCCCTCCCACTCCCACCCAAAAGCAACGTGGCTGGAGAAGCAATGCCATGACCTGCAGCAAAGGGGGGAATCCCTGGTGCCACTCCCAGGCTGGGCCATGAGATGCCCGGACTGAGAGCATCCCCCTGCGTGGGCTCACCTGCAAACTGAGTGTAGACTGTGTCCTGGAGGAAGGTGCCACAGCCAAAGTCAATCAGTTTGACCTGTCCGGTGCTCAGGTCGACGAGGACGTTGCCAGGTTTGATGTCGCGGTGCAGGACCCCGCAGCTGGTGCAGTGCCGCACGGCCTCCAGCAGCTGGCGGAACAGCCCCTGCGCCTCCTCCTCCGCCAGGAACCCCCGAGCCACAATGTATTCAAAGAGGTTCTGACACCGCTCCGGACGCTCCAGCACCAACAAGAAGCAGCTGGGCAGCTCAAACCATTCCAGGAGCTGAATGACACCATGGAACCCAGTGGACACTTTGGCCAGCAGCACGATCTCCAGGGGCGCACGGGCGCCGTTGGGCTGCGGGAGGAGCACGATGCCGTCAGTGGGGCTGAGGCCGTGCCAGGGCTCCGGGACCCCTCACCCAGCCCGGGATGCTCTGCGCCCCCCGCTCACCCCACGCCCGCCCTCCCTGCAGGGCTCCCGGCGGCTCCCACCCTGCCGGGCCCCGGCTCCTCGCCGCCCGGCACGGCCCGGCTTCTGCCGCTGGCCCCGCTCACTCACCAGCTCGCCCCAGTGCCGGATGCCATCCCGCGGCACGCATTTGATGGCCACCTGCGAGCAAGGGGCAGCAGCGGGCTCAGCTCGCCGCCCGCCCTCTCGAGCCCCATCCTCCTCTTCCTCCGCCCTCCTCCTCCTCCTCCTCCTCCTGCGCCCGCCGCCGGCCCCGTCACTCACCGGGGCGCCGTCCGAGAGCCGCGTCCCCGAGCAGACGCTGCCGAAGCCGCCGCTGCCCAGCAGCGAACCCAGCCGGTACCGCTCCTGCAGGGCCTCCTGCGGCCTCCCTGCGGGCGACACGGGGCCGTCAGCGCTCGGCCCGGGGCCGGACACGGCCCCCGAGCGCCCCCCGAGCGCCCCGGGCCGGGAATCCCCACTCGCCCCGGGCCCCGGCGGCTCGAGGCCGGTGGCCGCGCTGCCGAGCGGCGGAGCTCGGGCCGGGGAAGCCGCAGCGGAGGCGGCGGGAGCGGCCGCGCCGCGTGTGTCCTCCGCGGGCCCCGGGAGGAGCCGGGGCCGGGCTCGGGACTGGGCGGGGACCCGAGGTCAGACCCGGGGTCAGGGTCAGGGAGTGAGGTCAGGGCGAGCCAGACTTCAGCACAGGCGGAGCCAAAGGGTGGCGATGCCGCCCCAGCCCCAGGCACTGATGCCCGCCCAGCAGCGCCACCGCCAGCACGGCGAGAGCCGGGCGGAGGCGAGACCGCGGCGGGACGCCCGGCGGCGGGGAGGGGGCGGCACCGCCCGGCGTCGGGGGCGGGCCTGGGGCATGGCCCGGCCCGGCAGGGGGACAGGGCGAGAGGGAGAGGAGGGGGACACCGGGAAAGGGAGACCGGGAGAGGGTGCGGGACAGCGGGAGAGGGAGACGAGGAGCAATAGAAAGAGACGCCGAGTGTCCTAGAGTCGCTGCCGCTGCTGCCGCTGCTGCCGCTGCAACTGAAGCGCCGGGGCCGTTTGTCCGCGTGTCCGCGTGTCCCTTTGTCCGCGTGTCCGCGTGTCCGTTCCACGCTCGCCCCACACGCCCCACGCCCGAGCCCCGCGCGCCCCGGGGGCAGCCCCCGAGTCTGTCCGAACACGGGAACTTTGCCGTGCTGAGCCCACATCCAGAGTCCTGACTCCTGCACAGGGGCAGAGGAGTCCCCTCGGTCGCTGCTGTGCACTGTCCCTGCTGAGGGTCACACACGCTCGGGCCACATTCCCTGCCTCTAGGATTCGTACCCGACCCAAGCACTGCACTTACGTTTCCAGCATTGCTTTCTGACAAAAATGCAAAGGCAAACTGTGTGTAGCTCATGGTACTTTAGTGCCTAAAACTCTCAAGTCATAGATCTCAGAGGTGAGATCCATTTGGAATTAATGCCATGGAGAAATAGGGCAACACAGAAAAAGGGAACATAGAAACGAATGGAAGAAAACATCTTGGATTGTTTCTTTCCATTTTCATTTCACTTCTGGAACGCTGTGTCAGTTTTCCAGGAATCTTCTCCACACTCCTGTCTGCTCTTTTCAAGAACCTTTCCTGGAGAAGGAGGTGCAGCTTCTGTCACAAGGTGTGCCACCAAGTGCAGCTTCTCTTGCCTTTCCACACTGTGAGTGCAGCACTGTGACTTTTGCAGCAAAGCAGGACAAATGTTTGGAGAACCTTACAACTTGTCCTTTCTTTTCCTTCTGGGCTGGGGAGCTGTGCCATTGGTAAGGGTTTCATTGTGACTGTTGTAAGCTAAGAAAACAGGAGGTGGTACCAGGACTTGTCAGGGAATGCAACTGTGACTGAACTCAGAGAAAGAATCTCCAGAGGCTGCAGCCAGAAATGGAGAATGGCGTGATAATCATTCACACATCTCCACGGGCACCTGGAAATTGATCTAGAACATGAAAATGGGCTGGCAGAGGTGGTTTGCTTCTGTGCTCAGTTTGGATCATTCTACATCTCTTGCACTCGTATAAATCAAGAGCCCAATCAGTTCATGATAAGCACCAGAACAAGCTGGACCTCCCAGAGCAGATGACAGAAAGACTCTGAAAAGGACAAATGCAGGGAATGACTTGGTGAACTTTGCCTGGACGGAGGGCAATTTTTTCTAATCATTTCTAGTCCTTTGCCTCTGCTTTTGTCCTTCCTAACAAGGCCATTTGCATCCCAGATTCCTCATGAAATGAGAATCCTGAGCTTGTGGAACTGCATGAAAGACACGCTGTTCCTCTGCAGGGACCCTCGGGGTGAAAGAGGAAGCAATTTTGAAGCAATTGTATTAAAGCAAAACCAGTTCTTAAGCAGAGATTGATGTCACTCCCCCAGAGCAATGACCGTGGGCAAATCCCTTTGGCTCAGCCTCCAGCAGTGACCTTAAGGGGTGTCCCCACTCCAGGGAGGAATCTCTATCTTCCCGCCAAGAAGGGAAATGTCAGGAGAAGCTGCTGTTAAAATTTGGGATGGGGCTTTTTTAGCCTGAATGCTGCCCTGTCAGTCAGATATGCCCAGGCTGTGCCAGCTCAGCAGCTCTGCAGAAGTTCTCAGTGGTGTCACTGGGTTGTTCCTTTCTCTGGGGATTTTCCCAGCTCTGCCACAGCTGCAGCTCCCTCTCAGGATGTTGAACTTTGGGATGGAGGAGTCAGGCTGTGCCCATCGGGGACCCGGCCTTTGGGGGAACGCCCTGGTCCTGCTGTGCCCATCGGGGAGCTGGCCTTTGGGGGCAGCCCCGGGTCCTGCTGTGGCCATCGGGGACATCTCCTCAAACACCCCCAGGTTTGGAGGGCCTTGGTGTCCTCACTCCTCACCTCCATCCTGAGGCTCTGATGGTCTCAGGGTGTCCTTGTCCCCCATCTTTGTGCTCCGGGTGATGTAAGGGTGTTCTCCAGGATGGGAAGATTTGGGACGTGGGCTCTGAAGGAAGTTTTGTGTCTCCACTTTGGTGCCAGCTCTGGGATTTGGGGTCCTTAGCATGCACAATTTCCCAGAGTCGGTGGTGGGAAAAGCCAGGCTGAGGAGGGAAAAGCCGGGTTGAGGAAGGAAAAGCTGAGTTTAGGAAGGAAAAGCCGGGTTGAGGAGTTGCCTTGGGACAGTGGATGGATCATTGGGAATTTCGGTGCTCACAGCGGTTCTGCAGCTTCCAGAGAAATTCCCCTTTGCTTGGCCCTCGGTGAATCCCAAAGAGCTGGAGTCAGTTTGAGGAGAGCCCAAGATATGAGAGAGACCTAAAAAGGTGTGGGGGGAGCCAGGGGGTGACCCTGGGAGAACTGGCAGTGAACTGGGAGCACTAAGGAGAGTGTGGGAGTGACGTGGGGATGGTAAATTTTGGGAAGTGTGCTGGCGTTTAGCCAGAAACTGAAATAGGCAAACTGAAACCACTCCATGAATTGATGTTTCTGCCTGGTTTCCCAAACCTCAAACCACAAAAACGAGTGACTTTGCAGTGGAGCAAAGTCCCTCATTCCCTCATTTTCCAGAAAGCAGGAAAGACAGTCAGAAGAGC
Organism: Eopsaltria australis; assembly: GCA_034509425.1. Taxonomy (NCBI): domain Eukaryota; kingdom Metazoa; phylum Chordata; class Aves; order Passeriformes; family Petroicidae; genus Eopsaltria; species Eopsaltria australis. The sequence continues at coordinate 6,691 of JAVTVJ010002075.1, forward strand.
ACAAGGAAACAGGACAGTGTCTTTGTACAATCTAATTGTGCTGTGAAACTCAGCAGCTGATGGTGTTTTTGTGCTACTGCCAATCCCTTCCGTGAAAACAATTCATTCCAGGAAGGAGCAACATCAATGGACAGATACCAAGCGTTGCCAGCAGGTGCTCCAGGTGCTCCTGCCAACAGCCCCTGTAGGAAGGAGCACAACCCCCAATGCACGTGGGCTTTGGCTGCCCTTGGGAAGAGAAGCCCCCTGGGGGCACAGGTCTCTGGGGCAGGAGAGGGGCACCAGGGCTGGTCCTTTGAGACATGGTGCAGCATGGTCACCATGGCATGGAATGGAACAGGGTATCCAAGGGCCCTTCGTGACATGGTGCAGCATGGTCACCATGGCATGGAATGGAACAGGGTGTCCAAGGGCCCTTTGTGACATATGGTGACATAGGTGCTGGAGGTGACACGGCCACGCCACAGTGCTCAGTGCACACGACGGGAGAGGACGCGCCAGAGCGGTGCTGTGAGGAGCCCCCGCACAGTGCACTCGTTTGTGTCCGACCCAGAGCTTTTCCCAGGCGTTTTTCCTGCAGGAGACCTCGAGGTCACACCACAGAACTTGGTGACCCGTGGCCATCCCGAGGCTTCTCTTCTGCAGGTGCCCTCGAGGGCAGAGTGCAGGACTTGCTTTCCTGCAGCCTTCCTGGGGCTTCTGTCTTGCACGTGCCTTCCAGGCACTTGCTGACTCGGAATTTTTCCGAGTCATCTCTCCTGCAAGTAGCCCTAAATCCAATCACTGCCATGGAGCAGAGACCCCCAAGAGTGCCCAAGCTGGCCTGGGTGAAGGGGGAGGAAGAAGGAGCTGGAGATGCCCCAGCACAGGAGACTGAAGAGGTGCTGCAGTTCCAGGCAGCACAGGATGGTGAGTGCCAGAGCTGGGCCACTCGGCTGGTACCTGCAGCCAGTATAGCCCCATCCCATCCCATCCCATCCCATCCCATCCCATCCCATCCCATCCCATCCCATCCCATCCTATTCCATCCCATCCCATCCCATCCCATCCCATCCCATCCCATCCCATCCCATCTCATCCCATCCCATCTCATCCCATCCCATCCTATTCCATCCCATCCCATTCCCTGGGACATGCCCATGGACAGGATGGAAGCGGGTTGGAAAAGACATGGAGCAGAGACCCCCAAGAATGCCCAAACTGGCCTGGGTGAAGGAGGAGGAAGAAGGCCCTGGAGTGGCCCCAGAACTGCAGCCTGAAGAGGTGCAGCAGTTTCAGCCACTGAAGGAGGGTGAGTGGCAGAGCTGGGCTACACGTTTGGAACCTGCAGCCAGAATGGCCACATCCCATCCCATCCCATCCCATCCCATCCCATCCCATCCCATCCCATCCCATCCCATCCCCTGGGGACATGCCCATGGACAGGATGGAACAGGGGCCGGGCAGACACCCCCAGCCGTGCTCCATGCCCTGGGACATCCCGGGGCTGTCCCTGCCTGGGGAGTGCAGGGCTGGGCTGTGTTCTCCGGCCTCTCCCGCAGCCCCTCAGCTCTGGCTGCGCTCGCTCTTTGCCAGATGCAGCCATGGACCGCACACAAGAGCAGGACCCCGCCCGTGGCCGCTTCCGCACAACAGCGCCGGTACCTGCAGCCATCCCCACCTGGGCTGGGCCTGCTGTCACTGCTCAGCCCAGCACCACGCTTGGAGCACTCCAAGGAACATCCCTCTCTTCCCTGTCCTTTGTTCTCCTGCTGGACTTGCAAATTCATCAAGTGCATTTGGCAGGACGAGACCAGTGTCATGGCTGCTGGGTCCATGGAGAACTGTGACGTGTCCACCACCGACACCAGTGCTGCCCTGCTGGATTTGCTTATGGAGAAGGGTGTTTCCAGGCCAGAGCAAGTAAGCAGCCTGTGGCCAGGGTTTGATCCTCCGGGAATGGCTTGGCCTCCAAAGCCACACCCGCTGGTCACTGGAAGCCGCTGAGGCCATGGCAGTGTGCTGGGAAGGGAAGCACTCCTCTGGGGAAGCTGGGGACATGACTCCCTCTGGCAGCTTTCCAAGTCTCCCCGTGCCTTCTCCAGGTGCCCACCATGGTCAGGTGCATCCACCAGTGGCTCATGGCCAATGACTCTGCTAAGGACAAGCTGGACAGGACCCTTCTGGAGCTGACTGAGACCCACCCCGCTGATGTGGTCATTTCTCTGCTACGTGTGGCCCCAACGTGTGACAGGTATGGGGCCCACCTGCGCAGAGTGCTCAGGGCTCCCCAGCCCATCACCCTGGACAGCCTGTCCCAGGTGTCTGACCAACAGAGAGTTCCCAGGCCCTCTCTGGCTGCTCCCTTTCACAGCCCTGGCATGTCAGCCCCTGAGCCTGCTGCCAGGCCCCCTCCCTGCCCCTCAGGGGCCTGTCCCCACAGGACAGGGCTGCCTGGGTGCTCCGGGGGAGGGGCAGTGGGCAGAGGCAGAGCTGGCAGCCAGCTCAGGTCCCCACTGCTGCCCAGGCCACGGTGTGTGAGACCCCCCTGAGACAGAGCTCTGACCCCACAGGGCTGCTACGACCATGTGGAGTACAATCCTGTCCTCATCCAGGACTGCAGAGTCAGCAATGCTGCTACTCTTTTATGTGCTGGTGAACTGGCCACTGCGCCGAATGTCCACCTCAGATGGGGACAGCAGTGATGTCTTTGCCCTGGCTGTGAGTTTCTGCAAGTGGCCTTTGCTCACCCCAAGGCTGCCTCTCCAGCAGCTCTCCATGCTCCTTCCCCCACTGCATCTCCCTGCCTCAGGCGCTGGGCTGAAGCCTGGCCTAGGGGCACGCTCAGGGCCACCAGGCCCGGTGCTCCCCCTGCGTCTCCCCTGGCCTCTCCCTCCCACGCTCGGGCCCTGCCACAGGGACACCTCGGCACTGAGCGCTGTCTCGGGGTGCTTTGTCCTTTGCAGGCAACGGTGGTGATGTGGAAGATCCTCCAGGTACCCCGTGTCCCACATGTAGTGACGGTCTATTTCCCCCGCCTATTTGTGCATCTGCTCTGCCAAGTGTTCTTCAGCACCTTGGATACGCCAGAGGAGGTCGATACCTTCTGGAAGGGATGCCAGGAAGAACATGGCCTTGCCACCAGCCCCGACAGGTGCTCCATGCCAGTCCTGCTGTCCCTGCCATGTCCCCAGGACAGGAGCCAGTGCTCCCAGTGTGACCTGGGCTTTGCTCTGCACACAGGTTTGCAGTGCAGACACTGAAGGCCCTGCTCTGCCAAATGCGGTATGAGCATGTGGTGCTGGCGATGGAACGCAAGTGTGGCTGGGACACGCTGCTCTCTGCTGACACCCACCACTATGCCGTGGGTCTGCTGGCCAGGTGAGACCCCCTTCTCCACAGCAGCCCCCGACATTTTGCTCTGTGCCATGGGTGCCCCACAGAGTCCCCATGATTGTGGGCCATAGGGCCTTGTCACCAAGGGGACACGAATGAGACTGGCAAAGGCTGGGAGAGGAGGGTGCCCACAAGGAGCCGCTGTCCAAACGGCCCAGGTCCCCTCCAAGGTAGTGGTGAAAGACCAGACATCTGTGAGTCAGTCCTGCGAGTGCTTTGCCTCCCTGGCTCACAATCTTGGTTACCTTGTCTCCTACCAGGGAGATGTCCTGTGTCTCCATATCCATGTGTTCCCGGATCGTTCGCCACCTGCTCAAGCTGCTCAGCACACAGGAGCCACGCTGGGATCTGCCTGCCCTGGCATTCCTTGTGGAGGTGAGCCTGAAGGCCAGCGCTGCCTCGCTCAGCTGCCTCCCAGCTCTCTGCCCTCTCGTAGCCGCAGCTGCCTGGGACGGTGCCCGCGCCCTGTGCTGCTGCCTGGGCCCAGCCCTGTGTGGTTCCAGGCTCCTGACAGCCGGGTCCCTGTCACTGCCCTGTGCCTTTCAGGTCCTCAAGTGCCTGGACTTGAGTGAACGTGGTGGCAACAAAGTCCTGAAAATCTTGCCAAGGTATCTGCAGAGCGAGTGCAGGGAGAGGCGTCGCCTGGCACTCAGGGCCCTTCTCGAGCTCATGGACGATCTCCCAGTGGTGAGAAGGGGGCAGTGGCTGAAGCCGTGCGGGCAGCGTGGGGCTGGGGAACGCAGTCCCTTGGGCTTGGCTGGGCTTCGGGTGCTGAGGCAGCTGCTCCCAGCTCTCCTGCCTCCCGGCTCTGCTGCCCCAGTGCTTCGGGACAGGCCTTTGGCCTCTGGGCCCCGCGGCAGCAGGGTGGCGTTTCACAGACTTGTGTTCCACACAGGCTGAAAGAATGTGGAGCCTGACAGAAAGTCTTATGGAGCTCTTGCGGGATGCAGATGCAGAGATAGTTAGGATGACAGTCATGGTACTCAGCTTTCTGGTCTTGGACAAAGACAAGCTGATACCCAGCCCCATCGCGCTGATGCTGGTTGAGGCGCTCCTGCCACTCTTTGACAATGTAAAGCTCTGTGCCCCAGCCACGGCCACTTTGTGCCCTGTGGATTTGCAGGCCTGCACCCAGCTGAGGCATGAGCAGCCGATACTGAGGTCTTTCTTCCTTCCTTTCATACAGGATAATAGCCAGGTGCAGCTGCTGTCCATACTGCTCTTTCGAACACTGCTGACTCTTGTAGTGGAAAAGGAAAGAAAGGCACTGAAGACACATGTGCATCAGAGCCTGCTCCCCCTCTTCTTCCACTGCCATGATGAGAATCGGAATGTGGCAGAGGTGAGGACTCATGAGCTGCTGCTGTTCCCCTGGGAGAGGGCTCAGCTGCCTCCTGCTTTGGTGCCTCGCGGGCTGCAGCCTCCTCCAGGCCTTGGCCCAGGGATGTGGGTCCTGTGCCCTGGGCTGTGGTGCCATCTCCGGGTCTCTGCTGCTCTCCAGGCCTCCCGGAAAACACTGATTTGTGTGGCCAAGTTCCTGAAGAGGAAGGATCTCAAAAAACTGGTGAAGAAGGAGAAGCTTTGGAAGTTCAGCGAGTGCCTGGTAAGGACAGGCTGGAAGCGCCAGGTGCAGCCTGGAGAAGCCAGCCCCCTGTCTGCTGTGCTCAGGGTGTGGGGCTGGCAGCTGTGGCCCCTGCCCAGTGCTGCACCCAGGGCCGCCAGCCTGCGCCCCACACGCCGCTCCCTTGCCGTGCTGCGCGGGCTCTTCTGCAGGCTCCTGTGGCCCCGAGCCGGGTGCCGATGCAGCCCCGGCCCAGCGGGGCTGCGGGGCGGGGCGGCAGCGCGGCTCCCCGGGCAGCAGCCGGCCCTGGGGCCCCTGCAGAGCCCGGCGCCAGCGGCTGCTGGCCGGGCCTCAGGGCTGTGCGGGCAGGGGAGGCCGGCGCTGGGCGCAGGGAGCGCCCGGCCAAGGGGCAGAGCCCGCGCCAAGCCTTCCCTGCTGCCGCTCTCTGCAGCTGGCAGAGGACGGGAGCCGAGCAGCCGAGCACCTGCGCCAGGCCCTGCCCTACCTGGAGAGCCCTCAGGAGCCCCTGCGAGAGGCGGCCATCAGGTTCATTGGTGAGCCAGCAGCCCGGCGTCCCTCCCCGGCCCGCCGCAGCTCGGCCCCAGCCCCGGCTGCTGCCCCGGCAGCGCCATCCGGGCCCGGCGCCCTGGAGCCCCCCCTGGCCTCAGGGCTGCTGCCGCCCTCTCGCAGCCGTGCCCTTCCTTGGGCGTCAGGCTGCGGCAAGGGCCCGGGCTGAGCCCTGCCGGGGCAGGAGGCCGTGTGGCCACAGGGCTGGCAGCGCCGCTGGCAGGGAGCTGTGCCGCTGGGGCCGTGACAGGCTCTGTGTTCCCAGGGATGGCCGGGCGGCGCTTGAGGGGGCAGCAGGAAAAGCTCCAGCTCGTCTACAAAGGTGAGTGCGGGCAGCGGGCTGTCAGCGGGGGCTGCTGGGGGGAGCAGCAAGCCCTGCCCCGGCTGCGGAGGGCTCTGCTCCCTGTGCGGACGAGGGGCGGCGTGGGGAGAGCACACAGAGATTTCAGGGCTGCCAGGGGGATTCGTGGCCAGCAGCTTCGGGCTGATCCCGTTGCTCACAGCTCACTCCTGGCCATGGCACGAGCGGGCTGGGATGGCCCTGGCTCGGGGCTCTCATCGGGTCCCTGTTGATCCAGGATCTGACTGGGCCTGGCTTCCTCTCTCTTCCAGCCCTTGCAGATGTGGCAGAAGACAGCAGCCTTGCAGTCGGAAGCCTGGCAATTCAAACTTTATACGTGCTGAAGGCAGTAGACGGAGCTCCGCTGTCCATTTTCCAGAGATTGCGAGATCAGCTCCGCAGGGCATGGAAGGCACGTCAGTTAGGCTGTGCCTGGCTGCGCTGCTGGAGCTCTGCACAGGGCTGATCTGGAAAGCTCTGTCTATTGTGGTCACCTGAGACAGCGGGGATTTTGTTATTCTTCAAGATTGTTCCTCTTTTTATTTTCTTTAGATTATAAATATAGATAGAGTTAGAATACAGATAGAGTTAGAAAGCACAGACTCACAGGAGCTTTCTTTTCGTGCCCAGGGTCTGCAGGGCACTGAGGAAGAGGGAGAAAGGAGAGCTTGTGCTCAGCAAGCTGCCCAGGCGTGCAGTGTTGCAGGGAAAATGGCCAGGAGCCCCTTGGCCTTTGGTGGTTCTGCTGAAGCCTTAACGCTGCTGAGAGGGCAGGCGGGCAGGGGCCAGAGCTGTGGAGATCCCTGTGAGACTGGTGCGTGGAGATGGCCACAAGCCCTCTCCCAGCCAGGAACCGCCATCTGTGTCCTCCTGCCCGTGTGCTGCTGGCTGCATTGCTGAGGGCTCCGAGGTGCCTCTTGATCCTGCTCCTCTGGAGCTCTGTCGGGGCTGCGCCGCTGCTGCCGGGCAGGTTGGCCGGGCTGGGGGAGACCCTGAGGGGCCAGGGCAGTGGGAGGCTGTGAGGAACTGGGTGTCAGAGGCCATAAGCAGCCCCCAGGCAGCCGCCTTGTTGCTGACACCCGGCTGCTCTGGCGCTTCCCCAAAGCGTCTCCCAGGCGTGCGGCAGATGGCCTCAGCAGGAGGGTGGGGACACCCCCGAGGTGCCCAGGCTGGGCTGGACGGGGACAAGGAGGGCAAGGCCCCCCTGCTCGGCACACGACAAGGTAGTGGGAAGTCAGATAACCTGAGATTTTACCCGCAAAATGTTCTTTCTTTCCCCCAAAATTTGCCTCAGGTTTTGTCACAAAATTATGTGTCCTCTAGACATTACCTCAGACTTTTCCTCTAAAGTCATTTTGTCCCCTAGAGATCATCTCAAATGTTCCCGCCCAAATGTCCATTCCACGTGCTCCACAGATTCCCTCAGATTTCATTATTCTCACACTCCAGTGATTCCTTGAAGCCCCATATGTTCATTCTGGGCCCTACAAGTGACACCAGGTAGTTCCAGCATTCCTCTGCTATGAAGTTCTCTCCCTGTACGCTCCTTCAGGCTTAGCCCTCCCAAAGTGAAACGCTCGCTAGTCCTGTGACAACAGTGCCCCATGCTCCTGCGTGTGTCTGAGCGCAGGGCTGCCCCAGGGCAGCTCCCCCAGCGCTTCTGCAAGGCCGCCCGGCGCCTCGGCCAGAGGGGCGGACACAGCGGGTTCCAGTTCCCGCCCCGCGGCTGAGGGCACCGGCGGCGGCGGCGCAGCGGGGACCGGCCCGGCCCTGCCGTGTCCCTCAGGCCGCGCCCAGGGCCCCTCAGCGGCCCTGGCCAACCGTCAGCCAGCGGCATGTGCGCTCAGCCACACACGGCATGCCCGTCTCCCCCTCAAGTGGCCCTCACGTTCCCTCAGGGACCCCGAGGTACCCTCAGCAACACCACAGACACCCGCCTCCCTCAGTGACCCCCATGGCATCTCAGTGCCATGCAGGGCACCCGCTTGCCCTTCACACACCTCCATGACACCTCAGCCACACCTGGGCTATCTGCCTTCCCTTCAGTGACGCATCACGCACCTGTGGCAGGAAAATTAATCCACAATCACCAGAGCTTTATACTCAAAAAGGAGACAGGAGTCCTTTTCCTTCATTTGAATCAAGGGAGAGGCCATGGGGCATTCCCCTGGGGTCTCCCAAATTTTTAGACGACGCAGCCTCCTTTCTAGCCTGATTTCCCGGCCGCATTTCCCTCTCTTTCCCCATTGCCTGAGGTATTTCAGAGGTACAGGCTTCCCGTATCACCTAATGCAGACTCCCTTCCAATGTATAGCCCCCTTTTTCTTTTCCTATTGCATTTCTCATTCCACCTGATACAAGGCATTTTTGGGCTTAGTAAATGATTGTGGGTATTGCCAAATTTTGCAGCTGCTTACTGGACAATATATACCGTTTGCTCGTGCTTGCCAAGCAGAGAAGAAAGATGTAAGGGAGGATGCAGGCCATTGAAGAGAGGAAGAAGACTGTGACCAAAGCTCCTGCTTTTGGATCCTGAAACTGCTTTTGGCCAGCTCTAAGGTTGGCAGTTGGGCCAGGATCTCAGAGAGCATGCGCAAGGAGGCAGAGTGAAAAGTTCAAGCCCGAGGAAGGCTCGTAACTTCATCCCAGAGATCCCAGCCCACGACCACCAGGAGGCACTGAGCAGGCGTGAGCATATGGAAATAACTTTAGACCTCATGATAATATGAAGCAGAGATAGGTAGTGAATATTGATGCCTTTTTCTTAGGAAATAAAGGCTCAGACACGGTTAGAGGGTTGGGGGTCGTTTACCTCGGTATTTTAGTAGGATCCCATTCCATGGCTTCTGCCGCCCAGGTAGAACACGTCACAAAAGCCCCGTCCCCCCAGTCGAGTATGCAATTAAAGACTCTACACATTAGCATATCTACCAGGAGGGCCCAAGAAGGGGCTTGGGTGGGCTAACTTCTAGTTTACAAAATCTGTCCTACTAGGAGACCTCGAGGGCCCAGGAAAACAGAGTGTTTGGTCTTCTAACTCTACGTGGTTTCAGGGGTGTTTAGTCTACCGGCCTACTAAACACCATGAAACCGGGCTAAACTATCACCTAAAGCATCACAAGTATGCATGCTAATACTTGTGAATATAGGGAACAGTGTAAGAAGTATTGAGGAGAAAAGCAGAAAAATCCTTCAGGCATCAATATGTATGAATGTATTGTGTAATCTAATGAATATGTAACCTGTAACCTAAGAAATACCAAGCTGAGAGGCACTGACGCTGCGCAAGTTTTTGGAGGAGCGATCAGAATTAAAACATACCTACCCGATAACTACTGAGCTGTGGGGTCTTTTTGCACCTCGCATCCTTTGCTTCTTTCATCTCTCAGTATCTAGCTTTACCCACAGTTTGTCTGTAAAGACAGATCCCTCTCATTCCTTTCATCAAGCAGTGCAATCCTTCCTGTTGTTACTCTCATCTCTCAGTATCTAGCTTTATGCACAGTTTGTAAAGACAAATCTCTCTCATTCCTTTCACCTGCAGCCTGCTCTGGGAACCTCATGTCCGGTCAGTGACACATGTGTCCCCTCAGCATCACTTGGGGCACCCACCTTTCCCTCAGTGACCCCGACGTCCCATCAGCAAATTGAGGGCCAGCAGCCACCCCTCAGTGACTCGCCCCGAGTACAGCAGGTCATGCTAGCCAGGTGTCACGATCCGCTCATAGGAGCGGGGGTCGTGATGGTTCGTTACTTTGAATCTCAGAGTGCAAAAGAAAACAGGGACAAGTATTTTTGCTTAAATCAAAATCAAAAAGCACTTTATTGAGTGCCAACAACACGCTTATGCGATAGAGGAGAGAGAGAGAGAAGAAAGAGAGAGAGAAAAGGAAAGGAGGGGCATAGCTACCACGGCACGACGAGATCCTCGTTGTCCGGATCCGATGGATTCGTCTCGTCCGTAGGGAGTACTCGCAGGGGTACTTTTTGAGAGTCTCTTTATAGTCTTTTCGAAAGCGGGGGGGGGCAGGTAAGCAAGAGATGAGGCAATCCCTCCAGAGACGAGGGGCAAGTAGCCAGCAGGTGGGGAGTAAGGCCCATTGTTTTAGAGTACAGGTGCAGCTGTACCGGACATATAGTTCGGTTCTTTCCATCCCGGTAGCCGGGAGAATGCGGTTCCCACAGGCGTGTACCAACACGCCTCTGCAGCACAGCTCAGCAGCACAGCTCTGCAGTACACCTGGGCACCTGGCAGGCACCCCATCAAGATCTGGCTGGACTTCTATTGTGCAAAAGTCCTTTTCCCCTCTTAGGGTCTCTGGGTTTTCGGCCTCTGCTTCTGTCGATGGTCTTGAGGCAGATAGGGATTTCCGTCCAGACTCTTACACCACCCCGTGGCTCACGATCGTCGTCAGGAACCTGTAGCGTTGTCACGATGCCTTCTGGAGTCTGTAGTGTTGTCACGATGTCTTCAGGACTCATCCATGCCAGTAGCATACCCCGGAAAACAGAGACAAAAGAGAAAGAGAGAAGGAAAAAGAAAAGGAAAAGAAAGCAAAAGAATAAGCACTTTTAATCACATAAAATTTTGTTTAAATTTCAACAGGGCAACAATTGCCTTATTATAATAAAATTTCATTAATAATTATTCAAATAAACCAGTTTAATTTCTTATTATAGCTTAAAATCATCTTAATAATTATTTAAATCATTATACTTCAAAATTACATTAATACATCGTTACACTTTAAAATTACATTAATTGATTGAATGAAAAACAATAAAAATACCTTAATATTTTATTAATAATTGTTTAAATTACAATAAGCAATAAAGTATTTATCCAATTTCTTATTACACCTTAGCTCGCCTTGCATCAATAACGTCAGGGGTGTCCACAGAGGACGAAACATCAACCAGATTATGCATATTCATTATGGATGTCAAGTATGCTACTCGTTTCATCATTCTCCAGTTCATGATATACAAAATTGCTGACAAGACAAAACCTACTAAAACTAAAATCAAGAGAACAATGATGGGATGACACAATTTATTCAGGACCCCTGTGGCAGTAGGTGACCACCCAAAAAGGGTATCCCACCAACTGTGGTCAGCATCTTTTCTTACCCTTTCCAGAACACGATGTATTTTGTTTACATTGTGATGAACAGTTACCAAGGTTTTCTGTCCGTTCTTCTTGATCTTCTCCAAAATTTCGATTAAATCCTGATGAAGCAACAATTGCTTTACCAAGGTAAGGTTCATCCCAATGCGGGTAGGCACAACTTGGTGTATCAGTGAGTAATTGGATTGCAAAAGGTGATAAAAAGTAACTGGAGCTAAATAAGAAAAATCACATCCTACAATTTTAGTAAAATTACAAACACAAAAATTCGAATGGTTTTTAGTGTCCATCACCAAATTTTTTACAACTATTTGATCACAAGCAGTTCTCAAGCATGCACATCCATTGCCTATATACACAAGCACTGTTTCAGGATTCTCTTTAGGATGAATTTCAAAATGACAGATATTCTGCTCCGTGTCTAAGCAAATGTCCTGAGCTCTGATTGCATTGCTTTCGCAAATGAGCCCTAGTTGTTCCCGGACAACACAAGTTTCTAAATCGACAGTTTGCCATTTTTTACCAATTTGACAGGCCCATTGCTTATGTTCAAAAGGATAAAGAAAAGTTCCACCCCAATTCAGCCCCAATGCAATGATAGGGAATATTGAATGCACTGAAGCATTACATACGGTTAACATTCACTGAGTTAATATGTTTGATAACAACCACTGGTGGGTTAATGACAACTGCAGTGGTCGTTGTAATTTGGTTAAATCTTTAATTGTGACAGCCAATTTATTCATTAGTACTTCTGAATCAATGCTATTCAAGATTCCCAATCCTGTTCCCACAACACCAGTTATGTCTCTTTGTGTTAAAAAATGAACAAGTTGGCTGAATTTCTGTGCATTAGCAATTTAACTTGTTTGAGAGACCATACCTGGTCCTGATTATATTTGGTCCAATTTCAAAAATTTTCAGGCTTAGCATAACCAATGGTTGGGTGATAGGTATTACAACATCAAGTCCCTCCCCTCCAGTATCTTGTATTGTTTTTACCACACATAATTTTATGGGAAAATTGTACAACAGCTAAGTTTAACAAAAAGTTCAGCAATCATCACCTCATGTTACCATAAAGGGAGGGAAAAAAGCATTATTCTTGTCATCCAGCACAAGGGGGGTGTTTATACCATAATATGTAGCTACTGCACTCAGTATGGGCTTTGCTATGGCATTTATTTTAAATCTATAAATTCTTCATGTCCCTCGCAGTTCCCCTGTGAAAAGTAAACACAACAGAGCCTGCCACCAAGGGGCAGAAAAGGTTAAAATGATGGCATTATCCAGCGTGCATTTGTCCGATGCTCCTTTCCTAGGGCATCAGAGGCTCTCCATGCCTTTTGCTGCCAAAAAGAAAGCCACTCAGTCCATTCCTGAAACACAGCATAGAAATAAGTATAGATACAAACAAGAAAGATATTCTGTACTTCACATTGGAGAACACTCCAAACAGCTATCAGCTCGCCAACTTGGGCCCTGCCTTCCCCCTCTGTTTCACCGGAGGAAGTGTGGAGGGCTACCTTAATAACTGAGGCAGGTTTGTCTTGGCTGCTACTGAAGCCTTCTTGTATTGCCAGGTTTTTTACAGCTCCTTCAGTTATGGAGAAAGTGTTACAATAGTGTTCAATCTGAGCATCCCACTTTCTAACTGAGGCCCTCTGGACCACCCCGTCAGGTTGGGGGGTCCCGGTAGAAGCTGCCCTAATAACTTTGAAAAGGCAACTCAAAACAATTGGTTGTTGTCGTGTAATTTTCTCCACTTCTATCAGAGCTAAGCTGACCACAAACAGCCCCTTTTCCCAGATAGTGTGTCTTTTTTCAGCATCTCTGAAGCCATAGGAATAAATACCAACAGGCCTTGTTGGGCCCTCAGGGCCCTGCTGCCAGATGTGAACTGACAGCCCTGAGGAAACAAATCTCCATTCCACTTGGAAAGGATCTGTAGGGTGAATAGGGCCCAGGGCTTGGTGAGCTGTTGCTTCAAAAATCAGTAATTGTAAGGCTTCTTCTTGAGAAGCATCCCATTCCCATCTCACCCCTTTTCTCAGCAATTTATAAAGAGGTCTGGCAATTACGGAAAAATCAGGGATGCGTTTTCTCCAGAACACCAATAACCCTAAAGCATGTTGGAGATCTTTCCTAGATTCAGGCATTTTAATCTGATCTAAAAAGGTTAAGCTTTCAGGTGGGATATCCTTCCACCAAATTCACAAAAACCAGTTTACCTGGTTCTGAGGACAAAGTTGTTTTGGCTCTTTGCCTGGACTTTGAAGGAAAGGTTGCTTTGGCTCACTTCCCAGGCTCTGAGGGAAGGGTTCTTTAGGCTCACTGCCCAGACTTTGAGAAAGCAAGGGGGGTCCACTATTGTCTGGGTTTTCACTATGAGGGACCCCAATGTCCCTGCTAGCCAGTGTTTTCTCTGATTTCTCTTCTGGGGTTTTTACAGGTCCACATTTTCTATTGTAATTAATCAGATCTTCTGCAACCTCACTACATGTATAAACTTTGCGATCACTGGCAGGTGAATTCAAGTGTGAACCCAACGGCTGAGAAGGTGTAGAATTTGAGGCATTCCCGGGATCAGTAGATCCAGTTTGGTCTGTCGGGTTTTCAAGGAATCTTTCCAGCTTCTCTATGGGGCCCACAACTGCTATGGTTTTCTGTAAGACAATCGCTGTGGGTTTGAGTGATTCTGGGGGACCTCGAATTAAAGAGGTCTTCATTTCAGGTTTCACAGGCATTTGCACAGGGGATTCATATTCAGGAATCAACTTCTTTTCATGTATCGTTTGCAGACAAGCGGCTTTGTGGACGCTTCCTAGAAGTTGATCAGGGGTACTAACAATAGCTAAAGGGTCTCCACTTTCTGGAGGATTGAGTCCCCCAGCTTGGAAGGTTGCATGCTGAGTTGGGGACGAGGTGTTATGTTTGTCTCTTGTTGTTAAGAAAACATCATGTCCCCAGTATTCACTGGCCTCCTGTTCAGTTAAATGAATTTGGTCTCCTCCGGTGAGTGACACTTGGGAGACATATTCTGTTTTAATTAAAGGTGTCATAGGAGGACAGCAGTTTTGCCCACAATTTTTTACTTGCTTTAATTCTTTGTGGGTGTAAAGTGATTCCTTTTCCTTTGTGTCTTGTGGTGGATCGGTGTTCCTTGAGTTTTTAAGACATTTTTCTCTCAAGAGATCTTGTAACAAGAGAGTGTAACTCCTTTCTTCCTCTAATTGTTTCTGCAAAACTTCCACTAGGTTTTGGAGAGAGTCTATTATTGTCTCCTGTTCACTGCACTGCTTAAAGCGGTGATCTATAGCCGATGTAAGGCATGCTCCTAGTACAGAGCAAATTACAGCTTTATCTCGGCCAAGTTTGAATTTTGACCCATGCTGTAAAGAGTAAATTCTATCAATCACATTTTCTAAATTAAACCAGTTGTTTTGTGCCCACTCCTCCCCTCCTGAAGAGGGTCGGGCATTGTGTTTTGCTAACAAAGCATAAAATGCAGCTGTATGTTTTGTGTTAGTGTTTGAGGTCATATTTTCGAAGGGACAATGAAAACCGCTTTAGGGAGGTAAAACTTAGTTGCATCCACAGTCCCGAGAGCCGGGCTGTGTTCCCCTTCTCTTCCCTAAAGTGGCGAAGAGACTGAGTCTACTGGAGGCTCTGTTTAGTTACAATCCGTTGCCTCTCCTAACACCCAGTAGACTAACTCCTTACACACCCACCTTAAAAAGAAACACAACACTCCCCCTTTTGCACCAAGAGATTCTTTTGTGAAATTCTGAATACAGAACCCTCAACAGAGTATAGGGGTGCTTTTCACCTAGGCATGTGCAGTTTGCGGGAAATTCGAGATGCCCCCCCTTGCTTTCTAGACACCGCTCACCCTTTTGGAGTGTCGGGCTAGGTGCGGCTGGAGCAAAACGTCCTTCCCCTGTTACAAACTACACAAAACCTTGCAACCCCTTCTGCCTCAGAATCCTGTCCGTGACGCCAATTGACGTCACGATCCGCTCATAGGAGCGGGGGTCATGATGGTTCGTTACTTTGAATCTCAGAGTGCAAAAGAAAACAGGGACAAGTATTTTTGCTTAAATCAAAATCAAAAAGCACTTTATTGAGTGCCAACAACACGCTTATGCGATAGAGGAGAGAGAGAGAGAAGAAAGAAAGAAAGGGGAACGGGGGGGCATAGCTACCACGGCACGACGAAGTCCTCGTTGTCCGGATCCGATGGATTCGTCTCGTCCGTAGGGAGTACTCGTAGGGGTACTTTTTGAGAGTCTCTTTATAGTCTTTTTTGAAAGCGGGGGGGCAGGTAAGCAAGAGATGAGGCAATCCCTCCAGAGACGAGGGGCAAGTAGCCAGCAGGTGGGGAGTAAGGCCCATTGTTTTAGAGTACAGGTGCAGCTGTACCGGACACATAGTTCGGTTCTTTCCATCCCGGTAGCCAGGCGGACACGGTTCCCACGGGCATGTACCAACACGCCTCTGCAGCACAGCTCAGCAGCACAGCTCTGCAGTACACCTGGGCACCTGGCAGGCACCCCATCAAGATCTGGCTGGACTTCTATTGTGCAAAAGTCCTTTTCCCCTATTAGGGTCTCTGGGTTTTCGGCCTCTGCTTCTGTCGATGGTCGTGAGGCAGATAGGGATTTCCGTCCAGACTCTTACACCACCCCGTGGCTCACGATCATCGTCAGGAACCTGTAGCGTTGTCACGATGCCTTCTGGAGTCTGTAGTGTTGTCACGATGTCTTCAGGACTCATCCATGCCGGTAGCATACCCCGGAAAACAGAGAGAAAAGAGAAAGAGAGAAGGGAAAAGAAAAGGAAAAGAAAGCAAAAGAATAAGCAATTTTAATCACATAAAATTTTGTTTAAATTTCAACAGGGCAACAATTGCCTTATTATAGTAAAATTTCATTAATAATTATTCAAATAAACCAGTTTAATTTCTTATTGTAACTTAAAATCATATTAATAATTATTTGAATCATTATACTTCAAAATTACATTAATACATCGTTACACTTTAAAATTACATTAATTGATTGAATCACAAACAATAAAAAATACCTTAAAATTTCATTAATAATTGATTATATTACAATGAGCAGTAAAGTATTTATCCAATTTCTTATTACACCTTAGCTCGCCTTGCATCAATAACGTCAGGGGTGTCCACAGAGGACGAAACATCAACCAGATTATGCATATTCATTATGGATGTCAAGTATGCTACTCGTTTCATCATTCTCCAGTTCATGATATACAAAATTGCCGATAAGACAAAACCTACTAAAACTAAAATCAAGAGAACAATGATGGGATGACACAATTTATTCAGGACCCCTGTAGCAGTAGGTGACCACCCAAAAAGGGTATCCCACCAACTGTGGTCAGCATCCTTTCTTACCCTTTCCAGAACACGATGTATTTTGTTTACATTGTGATGAACAGTTCCCAAGGTTTTCTGTCCGTTCTTTTGATCTTTTCCAAAATTTCGATTAAATCCTGATGAAGCAACAATTGCTTTACCAAGGTAAGGTTCATCCCAATGCGGGTAGGCACAACTTGGTGTATCAGTGAGTAATTGGATTGCAAAAGGTGATAAGAAGTAACTGGAGCTAAATAAAAAAAATCACATCCTACAATTTTAGTAAAATTACAAACACAAAAATTTGAATGATTTTTAGTGTCCATCACCAAATTTTCTACAACTATTTGATCACAAGCAGTTCTCAAGCATGCACATCCATTGCCTATATACACAAGCACTGTTTCAAGATTCTCTTTAGGATGAATTTCAAAATGACAGATATTCTGTTCCGTGTCTAAGCAAATGTCCTGAGCTCTGATTGCATTACTTTCACAAATGAACCCTAGTTGCTCCCGGGCAACACAAGTTTCTAAATCCACAGTTTGCCATTTTTTGCCAATTTGACAGGCCCATTGCTTATGTTCAAAAGGATAAAGAAAAGTTCCACCCCAATTCAGCCCCAATGCAATGATAGGGAATATTGAATGCACTGAAGCATTACATACGGTTAACATTCACTGAGTTAATATGTTTGATAACAACCACTGGTGGGTTAATGACAACTGCAGTGGTCGTTGTAATTTGGTTAAATCTCTAATTGTGACAGCCAATTTATTCTTTAGTACTTCTGAATCAATGCTATTCAAGATTCCCAATCCTGTTCCCACAACACCAGTTATGTCTCTTTGTGTTAAAAAATGAACAAGTTGGCTGAATTTCTGTGCATTAGCAATTTAACTTGTTTGAGAGACCATACCTGGTCCTGATTATATTTGGTCCAATTTCAAAAATTTTCAGGCTTAGCATAACCAATGGTTGGGTGATAGGTATTACAACATCAACTTCAAGTCCCTCCCCCCCAGTATCTTGTATTGTTTTTACCACATATAATTTTATGGGAAAATTGTACAACAGCTAAGTTTAACAAAAAGTTCAGCAATCATCACCTCATGTTACCATAAAGGGAGGGAAAAAGCATTATTCTTGTCATCC
>JAVTVJ010002076.1:0-92752 GCA_034509425.1 Eopsaltria australis
GATGTTAAATTGGCCTGCTTTCCCAGCCAACACTCGAGGTGAGAAAGCTCACCTAGGGCTTTGGCTGCCGCCACCCAGGGCAGAAAGACAGAGGCTGCAACCCTTTTTGAAAATGACCAGGAGACTATGTTGCTGTCGCAATTTTGATCTAAATCTAGGGTGGCTCGTTTTTGACGGTCTGATCTGGTGTGGTTCCTCCAGGTCATAAGTTGTTTAGTGCCGGGTGTTAGCAGGGAGAGCCGACCGATTGTGCAGGGTCCTCCTAGCAGATTACTTGGAATCCCAGCCCAAGCCCGATCACCGCAAATCAGGAAAAACCCGTCAGGGAGTCTCCTGGGGGAATCAATGGGTGCCGACCGTGTAACATTTGCAAATCTGAACCAATCATTTTTGCTGTATAAATTTTTGTCATTTGGAGAAACATTCAAGGTTGGTTTAACGACTGGGACAACTGCCAATGTATTTATTTTTGATCTAGTTTCTCTTGCGGCTTCTGCTTCTCTTTCCAATTCCCAGTTCTTTCTCTTAGCCCAAATTGAGTTATACATAATTTGCCTGCAACGCCTACGGGTGGTGGGATTGGTGAAGATGGTGCAAAAGGCAGGCTGCGCTGACCCCAGCAAGTCCAATTCTTGGGGTTCAGTGTGCATGAATGGTAAAGCTTGCAACCATTGATTCCAGTCATGGGACCGGTGGGTTCCCGAGAAGATGGCGTGGTATTCTGGCCAAGTCTCAGGAATTCCTACCAGGGAAGTCGACAAGGGGCTGCTTACCGAAGGAGTATTTAGGCAGAAGTCACCCTGGCCAATGGCTTTTGCCAGCGTGACCCACACATTCTCCTTTGGCTGCTGCACGATCCACGGATACGCTCTCTGGAGCATCAGCATCAGTAGGATGACTTTAAGGACTGGCTTTCCCATCTCTCTCTGGGGGTCTCTGGGGAAATAAAAAGAAGAACTTAACTCAGTACAAGGAGCAAATCAAACAAAACAGTACTGAATTCCTTGATCTCCCCCCTCTCCTTTCAAATGAACGGGAGACAGACAGGGGTAGGGACACACATAAGGTAAGTCAGAAGGGAAAATTGGGGAAGGGTAAAATGGGGTGTACAGTCCAGTCTTTTCTTCCTCCGGAGCCTCTGACGTCTTCTCTTTCTTCTTCCCCATCCCGGAGAGGTGCCGGAGGGTTGTCGAAGCCAGATAAGTTCCTTTTCTTTCTCTTCTTCCAGGCTTCACTTGCCTGAAAGCCTTCCTGCTGTGATGACAGTGGTACTGCTTCTGAAAGACAGGCTTGCGTTCTCTATTTAGGCCCCCGGTAGGGACGGACATGCTTGGATGGTACCCATCTGGGCCCTTCTGGGGTGGACACGCACGCATACCCTCTGCCCCAGACGATCAGTGGGAGGGGCCCCTCGACCTCGTGGGTCTCAGGGTCCCTCACCAGCACCAGCGGATGTTCCTTCAATTTAGAGTTAGCCGAATTACTGAAATGCCGGAATACAGGGGGGACAGGCTCTTCAGGCGTACAATTCAAAAAGTTAATGGTGAAGAGCGCCTTGCAGAGTCGCTCAATGTGCGATTTCCTCTCTGCACCTCCCTGCTGCTGGTGGAGGACTCTTTTGAGTGTACCATGAGTCCTCTCCACAATGGCCTGCCCCATAGTGGAGTGAGGGATGCCAGTGACATGTGCAACGCCCTACTCCTGGAGGAGCCCACGGAGATGGGCAGAGGCGTATGCTGGGCCATTGTCCGTTTTTATCTTCTTTGGGGTGCCTAAAACAGAGAAAGCCATCAACAAATGTTTATAGACATCCTTTACTTTCTCGCCTGCGTGGGCGGAAGCAAACACCACATGGCTGAAAGTGTCCACGGAGACGTGGACGTATTTCAGCCTACCAAATTCAGGGATGTGTGTCACATCCATCTGCCAAATTTCATTTGCTACCAGCCCTCGGGGGGTTACCCCCGGATGTAGAGAGGGCAGTTGATATGATTGGCAGCTGGGACATGTCGCCACAATCGCTCTCGCTTGCTCCAGAGGCAGGTGGAGCATCCTCCGGAGAGCGGCAGCGTTCTGATGGTAAAACTGGTGGGACAATTTGGCTTGCACAAAGATGTCAGGTATGTTGGCAGACTGTACCAGCGCAGCCATTGCCAAAGAGTCTGCCCTGCGGTTCCCCTCACTGATGTAACCGGGGAGGTCTTGATGCGACCTTACATGCATCACGTGGAATGGGTGCTCTCGGTGGGACAGCAGGTACACTAGCCTCGAGAGCAGCCCGAACAAATTTTGGTTCGAGACCTCCTTTAATAAACTGTGTTCTGCCCTGACAGTTACTCCAGCAACATAGGCCGAATCTGTGACCAAATTGAGAGGCTCCTGGAACCTCTCGAAAACTCTGACGACGGCTGCTAACTCTGCAATCTGTGGGGATCCCTCCACCACATGGACCTCAGATTCCCACTTCTGGGTCCGAGGGTCCTTCCAAGTCATAACTGACTTATGGGAGGACCCTGAGCCGTCGGTGAAAACAGTCAGAGCATTTTTTAAAGGCTTCTTTGATTGCATGAACTTTGGAGCCAGATTAAAATTTGTATTAAACAGGTGGTGTTTCAATTTCTTGCCCGTAATTTTGCCTGGGAAACTGTCAAGGGCAAACTGGAGGCTCTCATTGGATTGGACCAACTTGTCCAAATCCTCTTCCTTCCAGGGCACACGTATGCATGCAAGATCACACCCCACTAGGGTGCGGAGCCTGGTCCTCGCTCACGATATGAGCAAGGCCACCAGTTCCTGTGGCGTTGTTATAATTTTGGACGGAGTATGAGGGAGGAACACCCACTCTATGATTAAGAGGGGGTCTTTCAACCTCCCGTCCCACTGAAAGACTAGACCGTGTAAATGTGGGACCTGCCCCAAAATGACATACTGGAATGGCAGGTCCGGAGCCACCCTGTGAGCGTGCCGGGTAGCCAAGGCCCTCTGCACGTTACCAATGGACTCCCTGGCATCCGGCGTCAGCTCCTTTGGAGAATCCAGTCCCTCGCCACCCTTCAATAGCTGGAACAAGGGGGCGAGGTCGGCCGTCGTCAGCCCCAGCAGTGGACGAACCCAGTTGATGGAACCGCACAGCTGGTGGAGATTGCGCAGTGTCCTGGGTTCGTCCTGGATGGCGAGCTGCTGGGGTGCGATGGTCCTCTCTCCGATCTGGATGCCGAGGTATTTCCATGGCTCAGTGCACTGGACCTTGTCAGGGTGGATCTTCATCCCGGCACGCTCGATGGCACTGATGGTGGCTTTCAATGTCAGGTCCAAAAGATGCTCCGAGGGAGCACATACAAGGACGTCGTCCATGTAATGGTATATAATTGACTTAGGGAAGTCCTTCCTCACCGGCAACAAGATTTTTGAAACGTACCACTGGCAGATTACAGGTGAATTTTTCATTCCCTGCGGTAAAACCCGCCAGTGGTACCGGTCCTGGGGCGCCTGCCTGTTGATAGATGGTACAGAGAAGGCAAAGCGCGGCGCATCGTCCTGGTGCAATGGTATTGAAAAAACCCAGTCCTTTATGTCCACCACGGCGAGTGGCCATGCTCGGGGGAGCATTGCTGGGGATGGCAATCCCGGCTGAAGGGGACCCATGTCGATAATGGCCTCATTGATCTTTCGGAGGTCGTGGAGGAGCCTCCACCCGCCTCCGCCAGACTTACGAATGACGAAGATGGGGGAATTCCAAGGGCTGTCAGACGGAACGACGTTGCCCTTGGAAAGTTGCTCCTCCACGAGGGACCTTAGGGCGCTTAACTTTTCCTTTGAAAGGGGCCACTGCTCCACCCATACCAGCTTGTTGGTTTTCCATGATAGAGGTGGAACAGAGGCATGGGTGGCGCGCCCTGCAGCGGCCCCGGCTAGAAATCCCCTGGTGTATCTGGGATTTCTAGCCTGGTCCCCCACTGAGACAATAGGTCCCGGCCCCAGAGGGTGAAACCAGAGGCTACCACGTAAGGCTTTACTGTGGCTACATGGCCATCTGGACCCTCTACTAAGATATTATTGGCGGACCTCTGGGGCATAGTCGCTCCCCCAATTCCATTAATCCTCTCGGTTGAGGGCCGAAGCCCCCACCCAGGTGGCCACTCGGACTCGGAAATGATGGTGACGTCTGAGCCTGTGTCCATCATGCCCCGGAGATGCACTGCTGCCTTGCCGTTCTTCAGGCAGCAGGACAGGGTGGGCTTGTCCGTCCCCAGGATCTCAGAATACATAGAAGCCGGCGTCTTCCTAGTTCGAGGAAGGTCATCTGGTATCACAATGGCATGCGCCAGACACTGCCCTCTGGGCACAAACCAGGGGGCTGAGTGGCAGGCTGCAGTAATTTTAAACGTCTGTCCCAGAACAGTGGCTACTATTTGAGGGAGCATGAAGAGCCCGGGAGGGCCCCTCGTGGAGTCCCCAACAACAAGTAGCTCAGTTCTTTGATAAATGTCCCCACATAAAAACACAGTGTAATTGCAGAAATCGGTCGTTGTAACATGTTGAGTGTGGGCACTTACCAAGTGGAATCTGGTTTTGTCCCGTGCCTCTGGAGAGTTCCCCTTTCCTGACGATGATGCCGCGGGTGGTCTCGTCGGAGCGGCGAGGGTGGTTTCGGTGTCATCAGCATTTAATTTTTTGCAGTGGCGCGGTGCTGTATCGCGCTCCTCTGCCTGTTTCCCTGATGTCTCCGGCAGCACGGGCAGAGCGCCGCTCCGGGACCTGTGGGAGACTTACAACAGGGTTGGTTAAATCTCCAGGGCTTTGGACAGTCCCGTGCGATGTGCCCATTCTCGTTGCAATTATAGCATTTGAATGTCCGGGTGGTGTCAGTCCTTGCGGTGGCAGCCCCCGCTGCTGACACAAATCTTTTTGGCTGTTTCCCACGGCCTGGGGGAGGGGGTGCTGTTGGTGGGTTGGGGGTTATTTCAGCGCAGGCTTCTAACATTGCTTCTAAGGTGGGCCTTGGTGTTCTCGGGAGGGTCTTTAATACTGCTTTACAGGCAGGGTTCGCGTTGGAATACGCCACGGACCTGAGTAACTTAGAGAGGTTTGTGGGATCCTCCTCTTGCTTCTCAAGAGCCATCCTGACTCTGCCCACAAACTTCACAAAACTTTCCTCTGGTCCCTGTTTTATTGTGGCGTATCCATCCGAAGGCACCTCTGCCGAGGGCAGCGTCAGCAGGGCCCTCAGTGCTGCTTGCTGCACCTCCCTAATTGCCCTCGTGGGCAATTGCGCAGCCTGCACATCCCCCTTAACAAAGTCCCCTTCGCCTGCTAATTGGTCCATGGTGAGCTCATCGAGCTCCTCTTCGCCATCATACTCTTCTAGCAAGTCACTTAACAGGCGCTTCCAGGCACGCTCCCACAGCAGGTAATTTTCTGGGGTTAGGACACTCTCTATAATCATTTTTATGTCTTCGGGGACCAGCAGGTTTGACCTGAAGGTCGCCCGAAGCATCCCCTGGCAATATGATGATTCAAGCCCATGGTCGCTGACCATTTTGCACAAATCCCGCAGCTGGGAGGACGAAAAGAGTTCCCAGCAGGGATTGCGCCCCCGCCTTCCAAGGTGTACCGGCAGGGCTACTAGGCCTTGGTCCCCCTCCCGGGCCGCGCTTCCTAGGTCCCCGGGTTCTAGGTGTTCAGAGCCTGGGTAGGCCTGGGCCTAGTCCCGGGCCTCGGCGTAGGCCTCGGCCTGTGGGCCTCCGGGTTCTAGGCTCCGGGGCCTAGAACACTGGTAGGCTTGGGCCTCCTCCCTTCCGGGTTCTAGGTACCCGGAACCGGAAGGGGGGGCATGGGAACTAGGTCTGGAGAGGGCGGGGCGCGAGGGGACGGATGCCGTGCGGTGCCAATGGGAGGTCCCGATGGTAGGGGAGGGGCCCGACGCGACGCCACCCTTCGACGCAGCGTAAGGGGAGGGACGGCCTAGGGGGCGGAGTACCTCACGGGCTGGTTCAGGGGAGGAGTCCAGGGAAGGGGAGGGGTCCCGAATTTTGGCGCGCAAACGGGGGGTCCCGGCCACGTGATCGGTGCCATTTTGAGACCCGTGGCGGCTGTCTTCTCCTACTCTAGGGTATGAGGGGGCCCAACGGGCGCAACAGTAGGCATCGGGAGGAGTTCAAGGGACAGGTCCAATGCGGAGGGGCCCTCTCCACACCAGCTGGGGGGCTCCGGAGACCGCGGAGGGTCGAGAGCGAAGGAAACCCGCCCTTCTCCACACCAGCTGGGGGGCGCCGGAGACCGCGGAAGGTGAGAGCGAAGGAAACCCGCTGCGAGTCCCGACGCTTTAGGGAAGAGGGATAAGGAGAGCGGAGTGCTGGGGAAGGTGGGGAAGGGAGAACAGGGGTCCCAACTTTCCCCTTTTCTAAAGCCCTTAACACGTAGCAAATTAAAATTAAAACAGAATAAAAACGCGTCGCCCTGACATTCCCTTCCCTAACTTTCCGAGTAACTTCATCCCCAACTTGATCCCAAAAGCCCAAATCACGAACTGAATCTAACGAAACGGAGGGAAACTGAACGAAAACCCATTTAACAAATTCCCTTAACAATGGCTTATTAAAATCCTTTCCCTCAACAACTAAAATTCCCTTAATTTGGGAATAAATCCCCTTCTGCTGCCGGGAAAGTCTAATTCCCATTTTTGCAGCAGGCTCCTAGCCCAGGAAACCGGGGTAAAGCAGTGGGGTCAGGGAGTAAACTCTTAACTCACTTTCCTGTATTGGCGCAGCTGCTTCTTCGTTCGCCGGGTCCCTGACTCCTGTCTCCCGATCCCTGACCGTCAAAGAAAATCCTGGGGCTAGGGTCAGTGCGGTGATCGAGGCTCCCCCTTCACTGCGTCAAGAGGGAGTTCTTCAATCTTCCCTGCCCGACAAGTCCACTAAAACGCCGATCCTGTCAGGCGAGGCGGCCGACGCTTCAACGATGCACTCCCAAAGGAGGTAACTCGAATGAGGCAAATGGTCACCCAGAGGCTGACCAAATGCCCCACCATTGGGCGCCAGCTGTCGCCATCCACCTTCTGCCTCGATGGCTTGGAGGTGGTCGCTAATCAGAGGCGGATGCGACAAGGGTCCTCGGTGGCCAGCCTCGTCCCCTGTCGCCGGGAGTTCAGTTTCCCTAGCTCTTTGATCGCGCTCCCAGTAGGCAAACTCTCCGCCGCACTGTGGCTAAAGGGGGTTCTCCCAACTCGGGTAATAGAGACACTGAGACCAGCAGGGTAGCAGCACTCTGTGGCACCGGGGCTGGGAGACCCCGAGCCCTCAGTGACACAGCCGTTTATTGTAAACAATCCACCAATCACCGAGGGGCTCGGGGGAGGAACTAGGGAGGAGCATGGGACAGGGAACCAACCAGGGAGGTAAGGGGGTGGAGAAGGGGTGACAGATAACAGAACGGTTCAATGAACAACCGAGTGTAACAGAACTTACTGGAACATGGGAGTAGTGAACTAACGATGGGCATGTGGTGCTAGCCTATCAGTCTAGAGGGTGTAAACTTATCTGAAGCCCATCCTATTTGGGCTAAACCAAGTCTTCCCCCACCTCAGGGGAACTCTCCTCTTCCCCCCAGGGCTTCCTCATTGGAAAAGTCTCTTGGGCCACCTGCACCACCTCCACACTTGACCAGTCGCAGAATGAGGAATACCAAACTTGTGCGACACACCCCACAACTGCAGGAACTGCCTCACCTCTTTCGAGACGTAAGCAGGACCATTGTCGGTCTTCACGGTAGAAGGTATGCCTAGAACGGCAAAGGCCTGCCTCCAGTGGGCACTGACATCGCTGCCCTTCTCTCCAGTGTGAACAGTAGCCCACATGGCAGAGGAGAAGGTGTCCACATACTTGAGCCGGCCAAATTCGGCAACTTGGGTTACGTCAGTCTGCCAAATCTCCAAGGCCCTACGGCCCCGGGGGTTTACCCCTGCCGGCAAAGGCCCGGCCAATGCATGACAGTCGTCACACGACTCGACAATGTCATGGGCTTCAGTTGGCGTCAACTGAAACTGCTTCTGCAGTGTATGTGCGTTCTGATGGAAAAAAACATGTGATGCTTTGGCCTGTGCGAGTGTATCAGGCTGAGGTGCTACCCATGCAGGGTTAGCCAGCTTGTCAGCCCTCGCGTTACCTTCCGCTATGAACCCTGGCAAATTGGTATGACTCCTTACATGCAGAACATAGTAGGGATGAACCCGTTCCTGAATGACACACCACAGGGCCTTCAGCAAATGCAACACATCAACACTGTCAACCTTCTTCAAAACGGAATAACTCAACTGCTTTGCTATGTCAGCCACATAGGCGGAATCCGTGACCAGATTGAAAGGTTGCTAGGAAAACCTTTGAAATACCGTAAGAGCAGCCCTCAATTCAACCAATTGGGCTGAGCCAACCTCATTGCCTTCCAGAACCTGCCACTCAGATCCATCCTTCCAAGTAACAATGGCCTTTCCGGTTCTGACTGAACCATCAGTAAAGACTGTTGGTCCTTGCACTGGCTCCTGACTGTGTTTGGGTCTCAGAGAAATCTGTGAGTTTTGCCACTTGTAGCAACTGGTGGCTGGGCAGATGATACGTGATCTGCCCTGAAAAATTTTCTAGAGCACTTTGCAGTGAAACACTGTTTTTGGAGCTCCAGTCAAAATCTTCCCGCTGTACTGGTAGTACAATTTTTGCGGGGTCTGCACCCATCAATTGCAAACACCGTTGTCAGCATTTGACTATCAAGTGAGCAATCAGCTCGAACAATGTAGTTGCCGTCTTCTGCAGCTGATGGGGCAAAAAGACCCATTCGAGCACATGCAAAGAATCTGACCATTTGTCACTCCATTGGCCAATGATACCTGTGGGATGCAAATCTGGAGTGGTGATGAACACAGTGACATCAACGGAGGGATCAATACGATAAACCTGTCGAGCAGAAACAGCTCACTGCACCTCCTCCAGCACCTGACGTGTCTCAGGGGTCAATTTGCGAGGCGACTTCAAATCAGGGTCTCCCTTCAACAAATCAAACAAAGGAGACAATCGCACCGTGGTCAGTCCCAAATATGGACGCAACCAAGTGATAACACCCACCAATTTCTGGGCATCATTCAGTGTCTTCACCGAATGCACAAATTGCACCTCTTGGTGTTGAACAGTACGTTCCAGAATTTTGACCCCCAAATATTTCCAAGGAGGTTGTTGCTGAACCTTTTCTGGAGCCACCTGCAGCCCATGCGAATGCAGAGCATCGAGCAAGTGAGGCTGGATCCTCCGTAGTTCATCATGGGTGGACGCAGCCACCAATATGTCATCCATATAATGGTAAATGTGAGCATCAGGAAACTGCCTGCGAACTCCAGATAAGGCTCTGGCCACATACATTTGGCATATGACCAGGGAATTCCGCATGCCCTGCGGAAGATTCCTCCATTGATATCTCTGTGCATGACCAGCATTGTAAATTGCTGGCACCATGAAAGCAAATTTCGGCCTGTCATGGGGATGCAAAGGAATTGAAAAGAAGCAATCCTTCAGATCCACAATGAGGATCGGCCAATCTGCTGGAAGCATGGTGGGTGACGGCATTCCAGCCTGTAGCGTCCCCATGCCCTCCATCACGGCATTGACCTTCCGGAGGTCTTGTAATAACCTCCATTTCCCAGACTTCTTTTTGATACAGAAAACAGGAGTGTTCCAGGGACTGGTAGAAGGTTCCAGATGACCCTGGTCCAATTGCTCCTCAACCCACTTGTGAAGGGCTTCTAGTTTATCTTTAGGAAGGGACCACTGTTCTTGACAGATTGGTTTGTTCGACAGCCACCGTATACGAGGCGTAAGACACACTGCGCCCTTCAACGCAGTGGCCCCAAGCGAAAATCCGTCCCGATGCACACTCCCCATGCAGCCATGACATCCCTCTCCCAGAAGTTAAAACCAGTTTCAGTAACATGAGGCCTAATCATGGCCGTCTGTCCCTCTGAGTTCGTTATTACCACCAGCTTCTGGCTCACGTAGCAGCGCTTCGTCCCTCCCAATCCCGCTACAGATGCCCCCACGGGGTCCAATGGCCACTGCGGAGGCCAAGCAGCTAGAGGGAGAATCATGACATCCTCACCTCTGTCAAGAAGCCCGCGGAGAGAGATCTTTGGCGGCATAGCATCAGGGATTGACAGTGTGGATTGCATCTCAGGACGTTGTTCAGTCATGACAGCCGTCCAGTGAACCTGAGGTGGTCCAGTGGAACCAAAGCAGCCATCTCCTCGTGACCTCGATTCTGTCCTGCAAACAGAAGACTTAAAAGGGACAAGTTGAGCAATTCATGTTTTTTCAGGAATTGTGACTGGGGGGGTGGGTGTGGAGACCATGGCAAAGATGCGTCCTGTATAATCCGCATCAATGAGTCCCAGATGCACAATGATACCCTGAACGGTGGCGCTAGATCTCCCCATGAGGAAAGCACTCATGCCACCACCCAAGGGTCCAAAAGCATCTAGAGGGACCTTGTGCACTGCGCACGAGTCTAAGACTACTGTTGTCGCCGTGCAGACATCCACCCCTGCTGAGCCGCTGGTGCTGGCTGCGAGCTGGCCCAGCAAACCTCCATCAGCACCGGGGTCTGGAGAGACATTTGTGTCTGCGCACGTCTCCCCTGCGTGCTCTGCCACCCATTTCCCGAGCTCGATGAAAACTGACCCTTGAAAAGAGGTGCAGCCCTGCAGTCCTTTGCAGTATGGTTCAGTTTTCCACACTTTGGACAGAGGAACATAACAAACCTGCCTTTTTGCACTGTCTTTCTTGGCTTCTTCCTGCCCTGGACACTCCTCTGCTTCCACTGCCTACCTTGCGGCCCTGACCAGGCTGGCCGCGGGGCAGCAGCCACGGCAACCACCTTATGCCTGGCAGTGCCTATATTTTTACAGGCTTCAACCATCTGCATTACAGATGGGTCACCAGGGAGTGCTTCAATAAGGGTCTGACACTCACAAGAACAACAAATCCTTGCCAGCTGCTTAACTAACAGCTCTCTTGCATCTTGGTTGTCCACCTGCCTCTCAATAGAAGCAGTGAGCCTATTTACAAACTGCAAGGACTCATCATCCTGCTGGGTCACATCCACAAATTGCTCTGTAGGAGTAGCCATCTCAATGGTTTGAATCAATGCTGCCACGCCTGTTTCTCGGCATTGATCCAACACAGCACGACTCACGGTAACCTGTCTTTTAGGGTCTTCAAAATTACCAAGTCCCATCAGGAGATCCACTCCAACTCCACGTCTGGGATCCTGCTGGTTCAATGTGGAATTGTATGCGACTGTCCTGGCTGCTATCTGACGCCACTTTGATTCAAAAATATCATATTCGACAGGCTGAAAAAGAACACGAGCCAAGCTTCTAATATCAGCTGGCACTAACAAGGCACCATGAAAAACTCTTATAAGCTGCATAACTTCTTTGGAGCTGTATTGGGTCTGACTGGGGTAAAGCTCACAGGCCTTACACTGCTGTACTTTGCTTTGGTAGCTGGTGTTGATAACAGAGCAGTGTTTTGGCTACTGCCAAGCAGTGCTGTCCCTCTGACATTCCTTCCCCCACTGAAGGGGATGGGGGGGGCAAGATCCTGGGAGGGGACACCAGCAGGCCAGCTGACCCCAGTCAGCCAAAGGGATATTCCATACCATATGACATCAGATCAGATATATAAGGAAAGGAAGAGAGGAGGAAGGAGAGGCACTCAGGACTTGTCCATGTTTGCCTCCCCGAACAACCATCACGTGTGCTGGAGCCCTGCTTCCCAGAAAGTGTCCGGACATCGCTGCTGATGGGAAGTAGAGATTGATTGTTTTCTCTTCTTGCTCTTGCGCGCGCAACTTTCAACTTGCTTGTTCTATTCTTTTTTTTTCCCCACTGTAATAAAACTGACTTTACTCACCCTGATAGTCTTTTTCAATATTATCCTCTCCCTTCTCCCAGCGGGAGGGGGAGTGATAGAGTGACTGAGTGGGTACCTGGCCCCTGGCCGGGGTCAACCCACGACAGTCTGATTTGGCGCCCGAACGTGGGGCGAGATAAAGGCAGTTTTATATATATATACACATATATTGCATGCTCTAGTAATTACCAATAGCAGCTCTCAAGTAGTAAACTCCTGCGTGGCATACGGCCTTCAGCTGCCACACTGCTTATCTTTGTTTTGCTATGTTTGGGAACATGTTGAAACAAACAATGACTATGAATGAATATAACTCCTTCTCTCTACCCTGGGTGAATTTGAGTATAGATGATCTTTTACTGCAGGCTCCTGAGATTATTGCCAACCCTTACATAAGCTTCCTGATATTATTAATAATATTAGCCAACACTGTTACCTTATGGAATTCATGGAAATTGTCATCTCCCTGGTACAGAAGGAAACGACCCTTGGGTGAGGAGCTGTTAAAATCTTCCCTGAGGTACCCAGTTCCTGGGTGGAAAGGTATATGGAGGGATTTGGGCAGGCTCCTAGGGCGGTTATCACCTCCCGTTGCCTGGGAGTTTTCTCCTGAAGAGGTAAACAACCCTAACAAACTGGCCCGTTGGCTGACAGAAGGGTGCCTCGTTTACTCTCAGGAATGCGAGCAGCTTCTCGCCCTGTACTGGGGGCTCGCCTGGGCCTACCGGGCCTCTGTTCAATATTCTCAGAGGATTGTGGTTGAGGCAGGAACTCAAACTGTGCCTGAGGACACTATAGCTGAGACAGGGACACAAACTACAACTGTGGCAGAGGCAGGGATACAAACCATAACAACTATGTCTGAGATAGGAACCCAAACCACAACAACTACAGTAATTGCCCCAGTAGTGAAAAAAAAAAATGGACAAGGCAAGTTTCAGGCCGATTAGTAAGAGAAGAAGGAGAAGAGGAAGAGGAAGAAGAGATGGGGCTAGATCAAGAGGCAGGTCCCTCAGCAAAGGAATCGAAGGGAGTGAGGCAGATTAAACAGGAGACCGAAGTCACGCGGTCCCTGACCCCATCCGAACTTCGAGACTTGCGAAAGGATTACAGCCACCAGTCAGGTGAGAGGATTCCTGCATGGCTGCTGCGATGCTGGGATAATGGGGCCGATAGTCAGCAGTTAGAAGGTCATGAAGCCCAACAGCTGGGATCCCTTGCTAGGGATCGGGAAATTGAAAGAGGACTTGCAAAGAAAGCAGCACCTTGTAGCCTCTGGAGACGGCTTCTTTCAAGTGTGAAGGCAAGATATCCTTTTAAGGAAGATCTTGTGAAGTCCCCAGGGAAGTGGACCACTGTGGATGAAGGTATCCAGTACTTGAGAGAATTAGCAGTGCTGGAAATTGTCTATAGTGATCTAAAGGATGATAGCGTCAGCATAGATCCAGAGGATGTCCCTTGTACACTTGCCATGTGGAGGAAGGTGGTTCAAGGCGCCCCGGCATCATATTCCAGCAGATTGGCGGCACTTTATTACCCAAAAATGGATACACCAACTGTAGAGTTGGCGTCTGCCTGGCTCCGAAATGTAGAAAAAACTCTGAGTACTCCCTCATCCCTGCAAGCTACCACCCCAACTTTTAGGGGCAGCCCAAGAGATCGCTCCTCTCCAACCCCAGTCAGAGGGAAAGGAATCCCCAAGAACAGGCCACATAATGAGCTCTGGTTCTTTCTGCGTGAGCATGGAGAGGACATGAGGAAATGGGATAGTGAACCCACCTCTAAGCTGAGTGCCCGGGTCCGAGAAGTGAGGGGGAAGAGACCTGTTAAGAAGGGGCCACCCAAGAAGACTGTCAGTGTAGTTACCACAGAAAGACCAGAAGACAATCAGCGATTTCCCAGATATAAGAAAACTAAAACTATTTCCTACAGTCCTGAGGAGGGAACTTCTGATTTGGCATCACAAAGGTCAGACAGTGAATACTCTGACCAGGAACAGGAATAGAGGATCCCTGCCTCCGGCCAGGAGGAGGAAAGGGATGACCGGGTATACTGGACGGTGTGGATTCGATGGCCTGGCACATCAGATCCACAGAAGTACAAGCTTTAGTGGACACCGGTGCACAGTGTACACTGATGCCATCAAGGCACAAGAGTGCAGAAGCCATCTGGATCTCTGGAGTGACAGGGGGATGCCAAGAGTTGTCGGTAGTAAAAGCTGAGGTGAGCTTAACAGGGGACAGATGGCAAAGGCACCCCATCGTGACTGGCCCAGAGGCCCCTTGTATCCTTGGCATCGACTACCTCAGGAGAGGGTATTTTAAGGATCCAAAGGGATATCGATGGGCCTTTGGCATAGCTGCGGTGAATACAGAGAAGATCAAACAGTTATCCACCCTGCCTGGCCTCTCAGAAGATCCCTTCATCGTAGGATTGCTGCAGGTGGAAGATCAGCAAGTACCGATTGCTACCAGGACAGTGCACCGGAGGCAGTATCGTACCAACCGGGACTCCGTGACTCCTATCCATGAAATAATTCATCGACTGGAGAGCCAAGGAGTTATCAGCAGGACCCGCTCACCCTTCAACAGCCCCATATGGCCAGTGCGGAAGTCAAATGGGGAATGGCAGCTGAAAGTGGACTATCGGGGCCTGAATGAAGTCACACCACCTCTCAGTGCTGCCGTACCAGACATGTTGGACCTCCAATATGAGCTAGAGTCAAAAGCAGCCAAATGGTATGCCACGATTGACATAGCTAATGCATTTTTCTCAATCCCTCTGGCGGCAGAGTGCAGGCCAGAATTTGCTTTCACTTGGAGGGGTGTCCAGTACACCTGGAACCGACTGCCCCAGGGGTGGAGACACAGCCCCACCATCTGCCATGGCCTGATCCAGGCTGCCCTGGAACAGGGTGGAGCTCCGGAACACCTGCAATATATTGATGATATCATTGTGTGGGGTGACACAGCAGGAGAAGTTTTTGAAAAAGGGAAGAAAATAATCCAAATTCTTCTGAAAGCTGGTCTTGCCATAAAACAAAGTAAGGTGAAGGGGCCTGCCATAAACTTCTCTTCCCCCCCCCCTTCCTCCTTTGGAAGGGGGAGGGGGGGGGGGGGGGCTTACCAGCAAGAGAAGCAGGAGATCAAAAGAGGAAGAAGCTCAGAGGGTCTCTGCTTACATATGGTTTTTTTCCTCGAAGGCGGATCAACTTTTTAATTAGTTCACTTACATACCAATCCTTAAAAGTACCTGATTATTAGCTCTCTCTCCCAGGAAGGAAGTTATATCCCTTCCTGCAGCATAGATCACTTCCTAAATTTTGACCCCTCCTGCCTAACCCATGACAACATCTTATGCAGAGAACGTGTTAGAAAAAGATGATGCCATTTGGCTTGGGCTTTGGTTCATGCACTGATAGTAAAGATTTTTCAGTTAAGGGGAACAACTTACTTTGTTTTCTGTAGCCTTTTTTGGGTTAGCTTTACAAGGAGTCACTGAAGTTGGAAATAATACTCTCTTTTATTTTTAGTTTCTACATAACATAACTCTGAGGAGGTGAAATAAGTATATTTATGCCCGCATTTCCAAATTTGCTGAGTAAACAGAGGAAGAAAATGGTGCAACCATGTTTCCTACATTCAAAATTAAGCTAAACATTTCCAGTAATATCTGCAGAGTCAGAATCGTGGGCAGGAAGCTGAGCCACGTGGGAGAACAACCTTCATGAAAGTCCAGTACGGTGAATTCTAAGGATTATTCTATGTTGTTGTCTTGGGTTAGTTAGGAGGGGTCAAAATCTAGAAAGTGACCTATGCTGCAGGAAGGGATATAACTTCTTTCCTGGGAGAGAGAGCCAGTAGTTAGGTAGTTTTAAGGATTGATTTGCAGGTGAACCAATTAAAAAGTTGATCCACCTTCGAGGAAAGAACCATATATAAGCAGAGACTCTCTGAGTCTCTTCCTCTTTTGGCCTGCTGCTGTGTAGTGAGGAGCATCTCCTGCTTCTCCCTGGTAAGACCCCCCCCACTCCTTCCAAAGGAGGGGGGGGTGGGGGTGGGGAAGGGAGGTTTAGGGCGGCTGTGCCCCTGCAGCCGGGTATGGGGGAGGAACCGGCTGGAATTTTCAGCAGATACAGCTCAGCCGGTATGTCAGCTACATGAGACAGGGCTAGGCCCCTGCTCTGGGCCAGGCAAGGACCGGGCCGGACTCCATGCAGCTTGGGGCAGGCCCTGCCCTGTCGCTCCGGGCTCAGATGGCCCCACCAGGCCGAGCCATCCTCACAAAGCCAGGCCACAGAGACTCTGAGAGCTTCTGCCATCCAGGTCGGACCTGTTCAAACAGCCCGGCAGGGAGCACGTGATCGTCACATTGCCGGAGAGAGAGAGAGAGAGATTAACTCTATCCATGCCTGGACTAAACTTACAGACACCCATCCTTCCTTGCAGAGAGAGAGAGAGGAGCGAGTGAAGACATCTACATAAATGCAGCATAGAGACTTTACAGTCAGTGAGGAAAGCAGAACTGATACCTAGAGAGAGGAGCATGAGAAGTGCTTCGAGAGCGAAGATGAAAACTCTTTTAGAGAACCATAGTTAGAGACTAAGCTAATAAATTCCCTGTAATATATAAAGATATGGTCCAAAGGGGAAATATAAAGTTTTAATTGCAGCCAGTGAACTGAAATACCTGAATAAAGACAAGTAAGTGTTGAAAAAGTACAGCCTGATGAGAAACTTGAACCAAGAGAGAGGACAAGCTGAGACCCAGAGCCTTGGTCCCGGGGAGAATGCTAGAGAACCTAAGTTATCAAGAGAACCTGTGTTGCTCAACACAGAAGAAGAGATTTTCTTTGTTGCTGCAATAGAACTGTGCATCCTTAAAACAGGTACCCTGTGGACTGTTCATAACCCACCCTAGTGGCTGAGGGAAGGCTACTAGTGTGAGAAAATCCACCATTAAGCTGGTTTTTCTTCCGGGCGGCAGCTGATGGTGAGGCAGAAGACCCATAAAAACTGTATTTTTCTTACAGAAAATCCATGGTGTAAGCAAAAGAGACTTCTCTCCCTAAATGAACTGAAATGAGAGCTATTTCTGAGGTGGTAAACTGACTGGAGGTTGAAGTGTTGTCTTTTGTGTGTTTTCGAGGAAAAAAAATGAAAAAGTAAAGAAAAGAAAAGTAGTCTGTGGAGTTTGTCCTAGTTTTCCTTGTTTTTCTTTCCTCCCTCTGTTTTAAGTATATTAATAAAGTTTCTTTATACTTTATAAAGTTTGAGCCTGCTTTGCCTGCTCCTAATCCTCATCTGACAACAAACATCAAGTAAATTGTGGTAAGTGTGCTGGCATTTAGCCAGAACCTTGAATAAGCAAAGTTGAACCACTACAGTATTCCTGACTATTGTCTGGTTTTCTCAAGATTGCCTGAAAATATTTTCTGTCTTTGGCTTTTCTATTTTAAGACAAATGCTGAGAGAAATGGTATGACTGGAAAGGGTAATAATGTGCACAGGAAATAGAAGTCCTTGGTTTTTGTGCAGGTGTCCAGGTGGAATATTTCATATGTATTCTTGTGTTTGCCTGAAACTCCTGTCTACCACAGGATTGCCACTAGAGCTTTCTATACAACATGCTCTAGAAGGCAGGCTGGGAATGCCTTAGGTTATGACCTGAACCCCTAGATCATAGTCTGGTACAACCAATAATAAGAATCTACACTTGATCTTTGTCTTATGACAGAAGATGAATAGATGATGAATGGAATTTGAATGGAATTTTTTAACCCTTATTCTAAGTACTGTGGCTTTTATAGCATGATGGCAATTGGAAACCTTGATTAACTCCAGAAATCTCCTTTTTAAGAGGTATATGTGCATCTAGCAACAAACAGTAGCCATTCTAAATTTTTTGGGAACTGAGAGGTAACTGCTTGAGAAGAGGAAGCTGTAAACTGAGGACACTACGAGGAAACTAAAACACAAGGAAACTGTGGTGCTAAAGTACAATCTATTGGTGATGAAATGAAAATTTATAGATCATCCATATTTACTGAGTGATTTTTCCTCAAGTACAGACCTTAAAAATTAATTAGCTGCATCAAATATATGCTTCCTGTGCACCTGTTAGAAAAGTAAGTTAAAGAAGGAGAGAAAAGCAGCTCTGAAGAGCAAGTCAATCAGGCCCGTTTTAGATGTCTGTCCACTACACACCATTTCCTTTAAAGGGAGCCCAAGGTTACAAATTTAGATTGAAATTTAGCTTAGACTTAGGAAAAATAAATCCCATTTTCAATTACTGCCCTTTTCCTTGGAAATGTGGCTTTCCCAGTGTTGGTGGAATTCAAGCAGCTCACAGTCCAATGCTGGAAGCATAACAGAAACCTTCCTCTAGGCACACCTTAGTGTGTAGCACAACAAAGGTGAGGTCACCTGTGGAGAATAACTATCTCTGGCTGCACAGACATAAAGTATAAGTGAGCAATCCAGGCCCCTTAGATGAGAGCTAGGCCTCTGCTCAAGGTTACTCGTAAGACAGATGTGGGAAAGGGAGACATGAAAGCCGAAAACAAGCTGCAGGTGTCTAAAGATTAACTTGGCAGAAGAAACTCTTACTTTAGCCTTCTGATACTTAGTGCTCTAATTAAGAGAAAATCCCATGTGAAACTCTTGTGTGAGAAAAACACTGTGTGTATGGTAGAAGAAAAACTTATCACATAGTTTAATTTTTGGCACACTGTAAAGTATAAGTATGCTCACTGTCGGACAATAAACGGCTTCACTTTCGATCATATTGATCTGGCGTGATGTCCCATCATTTTCCCCGCACCTAACTACCAATTAGCTTCATAATATGGATTTTTGTGGGGTTTGATGAGGCTGACAGCAGGCCTGAAAGCCTCTTGGAAATTGACTCAGAAGCAATCAATATTTACCAGTGAGAAAACTTCGTGAGAAAGTGAGGACATGAAAGCTTGCAGCCACAGTGAAGGCCTCAAGGACGTCCAAGAAGATAACTGAAGAAGATGTTTTGCACCCAAAGGAGGAGATGGCCTTGCTGAGGAACATCAAGAATGTACTTGTAGTGTGTAGCTAATTGCTTGCATAGCTTGTTGTATAGTGCTATGAATAGTTCTTGTTTTGTAGACAGCCCTGTCGTTGTTTGTCACGCAGCCAATCATAACAAACCACGGTAGCTGTAAAAAAAGGTATAAAGGTACTAACACAGACTAATAAAAAACTCATTTTCTGTCCTTGGATTATTGGTGTGTCGTGTGTCCATCTCTACTGCGACAGATTTTGTAGACTTTTATTCTGTGTAGTGCTTTTCAACCATCACAGCTACCATTTCATCTGCAGTTTCATCTAGACTATGGCTGTATTATTACAATTAAGAAATCATCTCTAGGACAGGCTCAAAGTCATATTTGTTTCCCATCTGCATTATCTATCTGCAAAGTAAACTGCAGGGCTGGCTTGAAGCTGACCCAGCTGGAATGTCCCCGGAAGAAAACTGTTGATAAATCAGGAGCTTTAGAGCACACAGAAAAGCAATTTTCTTTCCCATACTGAGATAGATTTGGAACAGCTGGAGAGACTGCTGCTGCAGCACAGTGCAGAGGGGACAGCTGTGGAGGGCTGTGCAGAAGCACTCTTGACATTTTGCCAGAAAATGCATCAATTCTACCTGCCATGAAGGCAGATCGGATTTACAGTCAACAGATTTCAGGCTAGTTGCAAGCTGCCTGTAAATACATACGGTCTATAGCACTCCCCTACTTGTTCAGTGTCTATACAGCTCAGACATATTTGACAATTTTCATTCCTTCTCCTTTTATTCATATATCATAAACTTATCTGGAAATGAAATTACTTTGCTCTTCTTTTCCACTGGAAAAGATAAGGATGTTATTAAGATGTACGCATCTGACTTTGGGACATCTATACGGAAGTAGAGATTGATTGTTTTCCCTTCTTGCTCTTGCGCGCGCAACTTTCAACTTGCTTGTTCTATTTTTTTTCCCACTGTAATAAAACTGCCTTTACTCACCCTGATAGTCTTTTTCAATATTATCCTCTCCCCTCTCCCAGCGGGAGGGGGAGTGATAGAGTGACTGAGT
Source organism: Eopsaltria australis (assembly GCA_034509425.1). Taxonomy (NCBI): domain Eukaryota; kingdom Metazoa; phylum Chordata; class Aves; order Passeriformes; family Petroicidae; genus Eopsaltria; species Eopsaltria australis. The sequence goes on from JAVTVJ010002076.1 coordinate 20,068, forward strand.
GGGCACCTGGCCCCTGGCCGGGGTCAACCCACGACAGTCTCTTTTGGCGCCCGAACGTGGGGCGAGATAAAGGCAGTTTTATATATATATACACATATATTGCATGCTCTAGTAATTACCAATAGCAGCTCTCAAGTAGTAAACTCCTGTGTGGCATACGGCCTTCGGCTGCCACACTGCTTATCTTTGTTTTGCTATGTTTGGGAACATGTTGAAACAAACAATGACTGTGAATGAATATAACTCCTTCTCTCTGCCCTGGGTGAATTTGAGTATGGATGATCTTTTACTGCAGGCTCCTGTGATTATTGCCAACCCTTACATAAGCTTCCTGATATTATTAATAATATTAGCCAACACTGTTACCTTATGGAATTCATGGAAATTGTCATCTCCCTGGTACAGAAGGAAACGACCCTTGGGTGAGGAGCTGTTAAAATCTACCCTGAGGTACCCAGTTCCTGGGTGGAAAGGTATATGGAGGGATTTGGGCAGGCTCCTAGGGCGGTTATCACCTCCCGTTGCCTGGGAGTTTTCTCCTGAAGAGGTAAACAACCCTAACAAACTGGCCCGTCGGCTGACAGAAGGGTGCCTCGTTTACTCTCAGGAATGCGAGCAGCTTCTCGCCCTGTACTGGGGGCTGGCCTGGGCCTACCGGGCCTCTGTTCAATATTCTCAGAGGATTGTGGTTGAGGCAGGAACTCAAACTGTGCCTGAGGACACTATAGCTGAGACAGGAACAGTGTATTATCCACTGCATACACCAATTTTAGTGAAAATAGGTTTTAAAAATGCATCCTTCATTAAGCAATTTGACACTTTTATCTTGTTTACTAAGATACTTAACCATAATCCCTGCCCTGAGAAAATAGTTTAGGGAAATTCTGTGGTCTGAATTACATGAGGGTTCAGACATGACAGGCCTTTGTTGTCATCATTATATTATGAATAAGCCAGAAAGTAAGGAAGATGAACAGCTGAAAATCAACTGGCACCAACAGCTTCAGCTTTACTGAAAACTGTATCACTTGTTATGGTTGACAGCTTCTCAAGAGTTCTCTTAACTGGTGCAAAATGGTTCTTCTTCCATGAAGATATGCAACTTGAAGAGAGAATACTGGTGTCAAAGCCTGATTTAATGGAGAAGTGCATTCATGAACCCCTGTGGACCTCATTGTCATATTCAAGGCTACAACATATTCAAGGTTACAACAGCCAATTCTGTAGTGTGAACATTAATAAAATTCAGGGGCAGCTCAGAAGCAGTTTACGGATTTCCTTTGGCTGAACAACAGTTGCCACGATTGTAAGGCTTTGCAGAACAGACCTGTGGAGATTAAAAATATCACATCCAGTGGGAGTGGTGAACATAAGGCCACAAAGAGGACTGTCTTCCCTTTTTTGTCGTTCATGAAAAAGTAAAAAAAACAGTTTTACAAGCAGAAAATAATCTATTCCAAATAAAAGGGAGAATAATGAGTCTTTTAACCTTAAATTAATGTGTTTGCTCATTTGTTTAAAGATAAAATATTTTGCCACAAGGACAGTAAAGCACTGGAGAACATTAGTCAGGGAAATTGTGCATGTTGGGTTTCATGCTGGAGAGTTTCAAGATGACTAGACAAATCCTTGAGTAACCTGTCTGAATAGAATAATAACCTTTCTTTGAGCAAGTTTGGATGCTTCTGAGATCACTTCCACTTGAAATACTGTGATTCACTGTCTCCACTGCTGTTGAATAATCTGGAAATTACTGACATAACTGGAAGGTGATACCTTAAAGTAAGGCCACTCTTTGCTGGTCTTCCTCTCTCTCCCTGCAGGACCAAAGGCCTGAACAAACCATGAGCTCCTGCACTGCACATGCTTCTGGGAAAATACCATATGATATAATCCAAGATTTGTATCTTAGATTAGTTACTTGTATCAGCATTCCCCTCTGGTACCTGACTTCATTTAGTCAAGTGCTGTATATCTGTAAGGATAATAATTACTACAGAGGATCAATAAACATTATTTGCATAGTGGCAGCTCCTGATTGCCCCAGTGATGGTCATAGCCCTATTTTGCCACTGTATAAAACAACTGTGATAGCAGCCTCAATCAGGCTTAAGAGCATGGTGTCATGCAGCAATATTTACATCAATACTTACACAGAACCATTCGTTAAGAAAAAGTGCTTCTTTAATAATTCACTGCAGCTGAACTTGCAACTAATAGCTACAGGAAACAAACTACATATACAACAATGCTATACACTGCAGTCTGGCATTACAGAAGTCATGACTGACATCTCTAAATATGCACTACCAAAACTAAATGCAAACCATTAATCAAAAACCAAAAGCGTTTTTTGTTGGTTGTTGTTTAGAAAAATGGACACTATCTTTAAAAGACAGATTGATGTTTACAACTATCATACAGATGTCCCAAGGCATGATCCAATCTAAATACACACAGCTTTCATTCCAACTACTAATTACATGCTCTTTACAAATTATCATGTATCTTCACAACAGGTAAGGCTGTAGTCTTTACAGTGAAAAACGTGCAACAATCAAATAGAACATTATTATTTGAAGATGTCTTTGAACTCCAACTTACATTCTGACCACACCGCACTGTTTTGTGTTTAGAACACTACAATATTAGCACTGTCTAGTAACCTTAAACTTCCACCTGTCCTGCAGAGATCATGAGCCTTCTGGTGAAGATGCACTCGATTGACAGATTGACTGTTAAATCTTCAGCACTGTCTTATGGTTTCATTCCTCAAGGGGATATATCTACTTTTGGCAGGGAGGTATGATGATAATTTAGTCTCCATTTGTACAGATCAACTCAGATCTATCAACATATGTCTATCCAGAGAAATATTTTTTTTGTTTTTTACAAGAGCAACAACATATTTTAGTGAAGTCCTGGGAGGACATAGACTAAACATATGCTTAAGTATGCATTCTCCTTCCAGGTTACAAGGTGCTTAATAGATAAAGTGCTGTCTAAGTGGTCATGCTGCTGTTCTCCATTTTTTGTGCATTTCTGACTGGTCTGTAAACTATGGGTTCAAGAAAGTCCCCTGCCTGATATTTTGTTTGTGAACAACACTGTTTCAAAAAGAGCTTGAATCTAGAAAACAAAAAACCAATATGCTCTCTGACAACCCCCAAATAAGTAATAATAAGGACTTGTATTTGAAATAATAAAACCTAAATTTCATTGTTCTGCTACCCTGAGAATGAGGGCAAATTGCCAGTGATAATGACTATGCACATTTATTTTTTTCCTTCATAACATGAAGATATAAAAATTTAGACTAGCTAAACTAGATTAGAAACCTGATCTAACTACGATCTTTAGAAAGTCTAGCACTCTTCCTGATTAGATTCAGACTGGATCATCAGTCTCTGGGACTGTGAAATACAGCATTTATAGTAATGTAGATCCTTATCATTGTGGTGACTGGAAGCATTTTAAATGACTCACCACATGTGAGAAAAAAAAAAGTAACTTTTTTTTTTTACAGCCCAGTGCCATTTGTAGATGGAATGTTGGGTGCCCAACTCGGGTAAGTATAGAGATCAAATATAGGCACTATCCATGTCATAATTGCAAGCATAACTACAGCAACTCCGATGATATTAATGCCCAAGCCAGCTTTCACCTAAAACAGAGGAAAAAGAAAGAAGAAACATGCATCAAGACACTGAAGGCATTTTTTGGCATTTTTTTAAATGCCAAAAATCCCTTTTAGGATTTTTGCTTAAAACTCACCATGTCCATAATACTTAAATGACCATATGAAAATACAATGGCATTGGATGGGTTTGATACAGGAAGCAGGAATGCAAAGGAAGTACACAAGGTAGCAGGTATCAAAATGAAAAGTGGATTCACATGAATGGCTTCAGCCTACCAAAAAATGAACAAGAGTACAGCTGTCAAGGGATGCATTTGCCAAATTAAATACAGAAATACAAACTTCTTATATTAACACAAGTGAAACATGAATAGAACTGCCAGTTGAAACAGTGAGAAATCACCTTTTTTTGGTAACTCATTTTTAAAGAATATTACACAGGCACATAAAGCAAAAACACTACAAGAAAGATGATAAAGTAGAATTTGTATATAATATTATCGATGATCCGGAAGAAGGGATAGAGTGTACCCTCAGTAAAGTTGCGAATGGCACTGTGTTGGGTGGGAGTGTTGATCTGCTGGGGAGTAGGAAGGCTCTGCAGAGGGATCTGGACAGGCTGGATGGATAAGGTTCAACAAGACCAAATGCCAGGTCCTGCCTTAAGGTTACAACAATGCCAGGGAGCACCACAGGTTGGGTTGCAAAGGTGCCAAGTGGAAAAGGACCTGGTGGTGTTGATTGACATGAGCTGAACATGACCCTGCCTGTGCCCAGGTGGCCAAAAAGGCCAATGCCGTCCTGGCCTGGATCAGCAATAGTGTGGCCAGCAGGACCAGGGCAGGGATTGTCCCACTGTACTCAGCACTGTTGTGGTCACACTCTGAGTGCTTTGTCCGGTTCTGGGCCCCTCACTACAAGAGAGACATTGAGGGGCTGGAGCATGTCCAGAGAAGGGCAATGGAGCTGGGGAAGGGTTGGGAGCACAAGTCCTGTGAGGAGCAGCTGAAGGGGCTGGGGGTGTTCAGCCTGGGGAAAGGAGACTCAGGGGAGACCTTATCACTCTCTACAACTCCCTGAAAGGAGGGTGGTGGGGGTTGGTCTCTTCTCCCAGAAAACTAGCAATAGGACAAGAGGAAATGGCCTCAAGCTGCACCAAGGAAGGTTCAGGTTGGACATCAGGAAGAATTTCTTTAGTGAAAGGGTTGTTAAACAATGGAATGGGCTGCCCATGGAGGTGGTAGGTCATCATCTGTGGAAGTGTCCAAAAATCAATTGGACAGAGCACTTAGTGTCATGGTTTAGTTGACAAAGTGGTTATCAGTCAAAGTTTGGACATGATGATCTCAGAAATCTTTTCCAACCTAAATGATTCTGTAAGTCTGTGAAAAGAGGAGTAACGTTTCTTTGAAAGAAAAAGGCACTGGTATGTGCCAAGGCTGGCCAAGAGGAAAAGCTACAGACAAGAAGACAATCAGGAAGTCTCAAAGAAGAAAAAACTGGATGTTTTGATAAAGATGATGAGAAGAAGGGACAAAATTGATCTAAGGAAAGAAGAAATGAGAATTACATACAAAGCACATCTATTAGCCCTCTCTTCTCTTTGTGTCAACATGCAGTGTTAACCATTTTTGCTGAAGATGCAGTCCTGAAGAAGCTCTAAGAGAATTGTCCTTTTAAGAGCTTCAAATATTCACAAATAGTAATGACAGCATCAATTTTCACATGTTGAACTGTACTGGATTTTTCTGAGGTAATTTTCTTCACAGGGCTTGTTTGTTTTGGATTTGTGCTGAACACAATGCTGACAATATAGGGATGTTTTCCTTCTGGCTGAGCAGTACTTACATAGAGCAAAGGCCTTTTCTATTTTTCACACTGATGAGGATACTGGGGTGGAACTGGTAGGAGACACAGTTGGGACAGGTGACCCCAGCTGGCCAAGGGATATTCCACACCATATGGCACCATGTTCAGTATATAAAGTGGGGAGAGTTTGGAGTGGTGATATTTTTTACCTCAGTAACTATTATGTGTGATGGGGCCCCGCTCTCCTGGAGGTGGCTGAACAGCAGCCTGCCCAGGGGAAGCAGTGAATTAATTACTTGTTTTGCTTTGCTTACACTTGGGGCTTTTGCTTTCCCTGTTAAATTGATTTTATCTCAACCCATGAGTTTTCTAGCTTTTCCCCTTCTAATTCTGTCCAAGACCCCACTGGAGCAGGAGTGAGTGAGCCTGTGGCTTGATTGCTGTCTGGGTTTAAATCACGAAATGAACTTTTATCTAATTTTACTAAATTTTCAGCATCTCTTGTTAGAAACACCTAAAGCAACCAAGTATCCAATGCACAATACAGGACAGCAAAAAACCTGCATGAAGTATTTTACTGAGACTTTTTAAAACTGTTTCTTTGATCAGCTGCATTGTTACATGGATGCTAGAGTAGATTCTGATTAAAAATAAGCTTGTTATACTCACCAAAGGAGATAGTATGGGCAAAAAGATTGTAATGGTAGCTGGATTGCTGGCTACTTCTGTTACTGTAGTGACAATAAGGCAGGATATCAGGATAATCAGCCACAAGGGTAATGATCCTAGAGGGGTCAATTTACTTGCTACCCACTCAGAAAGTTTTGAAACCTGCATAAGTAATGTGAGAACATGATTATGTTTAGCAAGTCACTGAAAGGAAAACTTAAAAAATGGTATGTAACAGGACTTTACTCATCTGCTAATTGTGAAGTATTTAGGTAAAAGAGAAAAATCTGAAATATTTTCCATATTCCTACCACATGTTTTTAAGACCATTTTTCTAATTCAATGGTGTCCTATAGCCCATGCAAACTATATTCCATTTATTTATATTTGCATCTCTGAGATGGTTAGAGGAGTCTTAATCAGAAAATGGTAATATGGGTATATTAGGCTTGATAACCAGAGTCTAAGTCCAAAGCTGCTTGATTTACTGGAGTAGCCATCAGGCACAACATGGGAATTATCTCAGGGACATTACCTCTAAGGCTTTGGAAACAGTGTGTCTTCATAACTCCTGCCCCCATCAGATTTAAATTAAATAATGAACAGTAGTCACCATTGTGCATAGTCTTGGAAGACATAGGAAGCTTCTTTTTCTCTAAACCTGCTTTCTGAACATCTTGACTATTTATCACGTTTATCCTGTTCAATATTGCTACAGAATAACTTGCTAAAACAAGAGAATAACTGTGAATTCACTGCACGTCTGAATTGCTCCTGATTGGGTCACGTTATTTGTTCAGTATCTTCTATAAATTGCATTACCTCACAGCCATCTGCCAGTGTAAACCCGCCACCAACAAGAATAGCTATTTCCCAGGGCATGCATGTCTCAAATTCCTTCCAAGTAATCAGTGGAGTGTAACCAAAAACAGCTAGAGGGAAAAAAAATGAAAAAAGAATATAGCCCCACAACCGACACTTAAAAATATATTGACAAGTTCTTGAAATAATCTCCCTGAGGAAGTACTTGGGAACAGTTCAAAGACAAAAATCTCATCACTATAACATGAACAAAGTCTCTGACAGAAACAGCCTGCACTTCCTGGGACCGATCTTTAACTGGGGAATACTGTCATGGCTTGGAGACATTAGAGCTGTGATGGTTTCCACCAGTGGAGCATTGGTCCCTTTCCCTTCCTTCCCTATGTGGAAGAAAGCTGTAGGATATCAATGAGTTTAATTTACTCAATAAAACTGCACTATTCAGACAGGTTGCTGAGCAAATTCTGTTTCACTTAGACTCATTTAGGTTCTGACCTTGCATTTTCTGTGAACCCCCAGATCCTATTGTTTTCAGCAGCACAATTGAATGCATAAAGACGACAAGTCAGAGGTATTACTTTAAACAAAAATTCAGTTTTAAAGAGGAAAAATTACATGATAATGAATTCATGTACAGTTTTGGGGTTTATAGTGTACTCTAATTAAGCAGTAACATTTTCAAAATAAAAAACCTAGCCCTGCCCCATGCAGTCCCATTTCAAAGCCTGTTGCAGTCAATGGAAAGATAGTTTCCATTGGTGTCCATGGACTGCAGGTAGCAGCTTCCTGCACAGCTCCTGATGCTCACATTGCATAATTGTTGGCACTGACTTCCAGGTCAGGGATGCTTCATATCCTTGATTAAGGCTTTAGCATTAGTATTTAACAACATTTCTCTAACCAGTGCAATAAGTTACATTTACAGTAGAATCTTAGATACCTTATTGTAGTAAAAATGACATCAAAATATACTCAACTGTTTTCTCCATTTGACGTCCTAGACAATGTTTTTACTGGAATAATAAAGAACAGGAGGCCTATCACTAAGGCAGCTGTTGAATCCATAATATAGCTTTTATACCTAAGAAAAAGTTAACAAGAAAAAAACAACTTAAATATACATAGTCAGGAGAAGGAGGGGAGGAGAGAGGAGGAGGATAGAGTAGCAAAGTCCACAGTCTGCTGTGGACTGACCATAACCCTCTATTCCCCATCCCTTGCACAACTGGGTGTTGTGGAAAGAGGTAGAGGAGTAAGGAATGAAGGAGTCAAGTTGAGCCCAGAAAAAAAGAGTATGGGGGAAAAGTGTTTTATTTTTTGTCTTTGTTTCTCACAATCCAACTCTATTTTTAATTTGCAGTGAAATTAATTTTTCCCATATCGTCTGCCCATAATGGTAACTGACGAGCAATCAGTTATCCTTGTCTTTATCCTGACACACAAGCTTTTTGACCTTATTTTCTCCCCTGTCTTGTTCAGGAGAGGCAGTGAGAAAGTGGCTGGGTAGACACCTGGCAGACAATCAAGGTCAGCTCCTCACATCTATAGAAATTTTTGGTGCAGACCCTATAAATTCTAAACATCTTGAGTAAGCATGTGTTATTTTTCCACACAGAAATAAGCTGGGGAAGGGGGATATTCAGGAGTAGCTGATGCTTAAATAACTAGTGTTCACGGTTTAATGATAAATTTAATAATTTTAATATGCTCTGCAACAGATTCAGTTTAAGAGGCCTTAAAGAGCACAGTGCATGCCCACAAAGGGCAATGCTTTTGTAGCTGAAGAAAGGCAGCAGAACTTTATTATCATCCTCCTGTGTCTGTTATTACTTGGGTCACAGTCACAAGGGTCATGTTTGCTTTGGTCATTTCCAGTGCCTAAGAACTGTTTGCACTACTTTTTCTTAAACTGCTTAAACATCCTTCTAACTTGTAAAGAGTAGCCCCAAAATCAAGCAAGGTGTAAAGCTGAGCTGTAAGGCCATTTTAACACATCCAAGTCTGTTATGCAATGTCAGCTGGTGACATCCCAGTCTTATTTCAGTCAAGATGGTCATTAAAATGAATAGAAATTTTACTGAAGAAAGCTAAGCAAACATTTTCTTAACCTTATTTTTTTCTATTTTCTGCAAGTTCTTCTGTAAGATTTTCTGAACCAATACACCAATATATTTGTTCTCTCAGCCTCAGACCATATGCTTTCTAAATATTCAGCTACAGTAGGTTCAGTAATAACTTCCCCTCAGATCTTCCCAGCAGCTTAATATCTTGCACTGAACCAGAGCTTTTCCCTGAAAGGAAAACCTTTTCTCTCAGTTATATGCTAAAAATGTCTAATCTGCTGAATCCTTTGCTTTGTTAGGTGAAATTCAAAAAAAGAACCCTTAATATGCATAGCTGACTTACACCAAAACCAGTATAATTTTAGCTAACACTGTCACAAAATGAAGGTGCCATAGAAGTTGAAGTGATTCTCTAATATTTTCTGTCTCCTGCTTCCTAGTGTCTGCTTGCATAGAAAATATATTTTGAAAAAAAGTTACTATTTTGTTATGGTTTCTTAAGGCAGGAGGTTCTGCCTGTATATCATCTTTAGCCTAGGAACAGATCCACCAAGTCTAGAGATCCGAAATTTCTTCCTCTCGGATCCTACCCTACATTCTTTTAAGACTTGCTAGAAGTTTTGAAGGAAAGCAAGAGCTAGATACAGAAACAATCCATGCTGCCACTTTCCTCTAGGCAGCTGCATTTTCATATAATGGTTGAGTTTGAAAGAGGCCTCAGGAGGTTGTCTGGTCCAACACCCCTGCTCAGGCAGAGTCACTCAGAGCCAGCTGCCCAGGACTATGTTCAGACAGTTTTTTAATATCTCCAAGGATGGAAAATCCACAACCTCTCTGGGTCACTATCACAGGTAAACAAACATTTCCTGACATTCAGGAGGGATCCCGTAAGTTTCATTTTGTGCCCATTGTCTCTCATCCTGTCACTGAGCCCCACTGAGAAGAGCCTGACTCTTTCCTCTTTGCTTCCTTCCACGTAGTTTTAAACATTGTCAAGGTGACCCTGCAGCCCCCTTACTGCAGGGATTGTTCCTCCCCAGGTGCAGGACTTTGCAGTTACACTAGCTGAACCTGGGAGTGCAATTTTTTTGCTCACAAAACTTAGTATTCCTAATGCAAAACACCATTCTCAAAAAACCTGCTTGGGACACACACAACATCCTACCATCAGTCAAACTATTATGAGGACATACACATGATGCCATTCCAAACAGAAGCTTTTCAGTCATTATCAAATTTTGAGAAAAACGTTTTTCAAAGCCTATTTATCCAAGATGTAATACAATTGCATATACAACATCTACCGGCTTAGAAGACTGCAAATCTGATTGTGCTATAAGGAAGCAAAAAACCTGTTGATTCAGGAGATCTCACAATGACTCCAACTGAGATCATTGTAGAGAACAGGGTTTTGGGCAAAAATACATAGTGGTCTTGTATTAGAAGTAAAGAAAGCAATAAACCATGAAGAAAAAAATACAGTACATTCAGGCAATAATCTGAGGAAGAGGGAGGGAAGCCAATCTTGCCTACATCAGCTGTAATCAGCTGCAGCCTAGTGTTGAACTTTCTGTTTCTTATGAGGCTAATAAACACAAAGGCCAAAGGCCAACCTGGAGCTACTCTAATTGAAGCTAATATCCTACAGCCTGGAATCAGAGCAGGACATAGAAGGAAACTGTAGCAGAAATGATGTGTGATCCTGTGCTGTCAACAGATGGGGAGGAAACAGGCATCTTTACCCTGTGCTGCTCTCTGTAGTGTTATACAATATTTATTAAAACATCCTGCCATCTGCTCACAGAAGGAGGTAACGGGTACAGGGCAGAACAGCAAAGGAAGGATTAGTCTTTAATAGACATAAAATTTTTTCTTAAGAAAAATTAACTGGTAGAGGTAATGTATTTTTGAAAGGAATCTGATAAAGCTGGAAATAATGGGCTCTACTCAATACTGCTACAGCAGAAGTGTGGATTAAAAATTTGCTGACAGCACAAAAAGTAGCTCTTAAAAAGTATGAAGGTAATTAAATAGCAGTATTTCTGCTGGGATTTCAAAAATATCAGTGTCTGCATATTAAAGGGGTATTCAGTAATGTGACCATGCACACAAGGGTCTGAGGACATGAACATGGGTGGTGAGTGATGAGAAATTTTGTTTGAAACAAAGATTTAAGCATTACATTTAGTTCGTCAAGCAAAGCTTGTAAGATTATATAATCACAAGATACATATATTTTTAAAGCACAGAAGAGTTTTTAATCCAACAGAGAAAGACAAAAAGAGATAGCTGGAAGCTATATTCAGACAGAAAGCAATATGTGAGTTTGTCTTTTTTAGTTTGACAATGGACATGACTATCAAGGAAATTAGCAAATTCCAAAATCTGAGGAACCTGGGCTTTGCCACTCTAGCATCAAGCCAGGTTTCTTTCTGGAAATTCAGGTTCTAATAAAATAAATTCTTACTGGGTTTAACACACAGAACAGTGTAACTCTTTTGATCTTTAGCATGTTAGAAAAAAGGATCAGACAGCTCTTTCCTGTTTAAGACCCTAAGGGTGGTGCAATTCCCACCTAATAGGACCCACTCACTAGTCTAGAAATGACATTGTGGCTTTTCATAAGGTCAAAGCTCTTTTCAGGTGGAAGAACTTCCCTTAGGCCTTCCTGAGACTGTGGGATAAGACCCTGTGGAAGGCAAGGCCTATCACATTTCTGTAAGGGTGGAAAATATTTCCTTATAGTTGTTTCCTGTACCATAAACTTAAAGAAGTTGTACATATCCCTATCTCTGTACTTAAATCCAAAACACTGAGCAATTTTATATGCAGGGCCTTAGGGAGCAAGTGTGTAAAAGATGTAATTTGCAGTTCAGTGCACTGCTAGAAACCTCTTGGACATCACAGTGACAGAAATACAGTTCCTAAGTGTAGAAATATTTCTACACGATTTCTGCCGCTGGGGTTCCTCCGAACCACCTGCCGATGGTTGCTCCTATTTCGCCTGGTTTACCCCGAACATCCTAACCGGATGGTGGACGGACAGGAGAGACACGCAGCCTCGCCAGGGAATAGGAGCGTTGGTGGGTCGCAGGTTATTCCTCGAGTCACAGAAGGACCGCGGAGAAAAGAGAGCGACTCTTTGGCTGGGTAACAGAGGAAGGTTTAATGTCTCTGAATCCCGGGGCCAAAAAAGCCTCGAGCTAGCTCGTGCAACGGCTTATAACAGAACTGATCAACCAATTACAAAAGGGTACTGGGGAGGAGTTAGGGAGAGGCTGGGGAGGTACAACCAACAGGATAGGAGCAGGAGAGGAGTCAGGGGTACACAGCGAATCATATCTAAGAGAATTATGAACTTTCCAGAATAAGGGGAATATCTAACTTGGATTGATAACTCACTGAACGAATAACAACATATTGGAAGGAACTCGGGGGAGTGGTCCAGCTCAGGGCTAGACCACGGTGTTTTCCAATGCAGGGGTGGCACTCCGGCTCCCCCACCAGGAGCGGTCCAGGGGCTTTTGTTCTATATCTACCACTCCTACATCTCCCCCTTTTCTTTTATATAAGAACGCTTTCTTAACTAGATTCACAACAATACCTTTCAAACATGCAAACAACAACAAAACGATGACAATGATGATGAGAACCCACAGCAAAGATTTTATCAGTCCAACAGCCCACGATGACAGTCCCATCCCATCCAGAAGATGTTGCAGCCAATCTTTGCTTTCTGCTGTAAGCTGGTGCAATTGGTCGCGCATTTCTTGAATTGTCGCGTGGATGCTCTTCGGATTCGACGACAAATTCAAACAGCACATCCCATCAAAGTCCTCGCACCCGTGCCCGTGTGCGAGGAGTAAAAAATCGACCGCCGCCCTGTTTTGCAGCGTTGCCTGCCTGGTAGATTCCTCGTCCGAAAGGAGCTCCAAAAGCACTCGAGATGTCAAGTTGGCGTGCTTTCCTAGCCAACACTCCAGGTGAGTAAGCTCACCCAAGGCTTTGGCCCCCGCCACCCACGGCAAAAACACTGAGGCCGCAACCCTTTTTGAGAAGGACCATGAGACCACATCCTCATCACAATTGGAGTCTAATTCATGGGTGGAACGTTTTTGCTGTGCTTCATTGGCGTGGTCTCTCCAGGCTAATAATTTGCCCATCCCTGGTGTTAGCAAGGAAAGTCTGCCGAGCGTACACGGTCCTCCCTTGAGACGAGAAGGGATTCCCGCCCACACACGATCGCCACAAATCAAGAAAATCCCTTTGGGGAGTTTCTTGGGGGAATTGGTGGATGCAGACCATGTAAAATTTGCAAATTTGCACCAAGATTTTATATTATACAGCTGCCAATTATTCGGGGTAACATCAAGTTCCCTTTCTATTACCGGAGGTATAGCCAATCTTTCAACTTTGGAAATTTCGGGTCTAATTTTGGCTGGCACCTGTGGTGAATCTTTTTGAATTTGCCGTCTCTTTCTCCGGTCCCAATCTCCCAGGGAACCGAACAACATCCGCCTCCGGCGTCCAGAAATTCTAGGCTCGGCAAAGTAGGTGCAGAAAACTGGTTGTGCCGACCCCAGCAGGTCTAATTCCTGGGGCTCGGTGTTTTTGGATGACAACGTCTGCATCCACTGGTCCCAACTGCGGGTTTGGCGAATGCCCGAAAAGAAGGCATTACCTTCAGGCCATGTCTCAGGAATCCCCACCAGGCAGGTCGACATGGGGTCACGTGCTGAATGCATGTTCAAACACATACTATCCTGTTCTATTGCTTTAGCAAGTGTCACCCAAACATTTTCTTTTGGCTGTGGGACAACCCATCCTCTACTATCTGGTGTGATGGTCATCATGATGGCAAGGTAAAGGATGATCTGGATGGGCATGAGGGCTCCCTGGGTTCTCTTCATCTGTTTCATTTTCCTGATATCAATAAAACACATGATTATTACTTAGTCTTTTTTACAGCTCCCCAATTTCCTTTTCACTTTCCTTTCTACCTCCTTCATCTCCCTTCTTTTCTTTTAATGACATCACAATTATGGGGGTAATTATAGGGATAGGTATGGAGGGACAGCAAGGGAAGGAAGGTTCGGGGAGAGGAACAGAGGGTAAAAAGGAGAGGGAAACGTCAACGAGGGTAACAAGAACTTTTTTAAATGCTGTTTCTCCGTGTCTGGTTGTCGAGTCTGGTCGGGTCTGTCGATATCGGATTCTTCAGGTGGAGTTATGTTTTCTTTTTCCTGCATTTCCACACGGTAGCTTTGTCGTTTTCTGGAATCTCAGCGGGGTTAGGGCATTCTTTCCGAAAGGGCTTGATGTTTTTTGCCGGGAGCCAGCGCGGTCCGCCTGGGGTGGAAACACAACCGTATCCCCTCCCCCAGACGATTAGTGGCACTGGCCCCATTATTTGATGACTCTCAGGATCCTTATACAGCACAGGTGGTTTCTCTGCCAATTTTGTCTTCGCCGAATTCGTAAAGTGCCTAAATACGGGGGGAGTCGGCTCACTATCGGAACAATTTAGAAAATTTAGAGTGAACAGAGCCTTGCAGAGGCACTCAACGGGCGACTTCCCCTCTGCCTCTCCCCGCTGCTGTATAAGGATTCTTTTCAGGTCGCGGTGTTTTCTCTCCACCAGGGCCTGCCCGGTGGGAGAATGCGGAATGCCTGTGATGTGTTCGACCCCCCAGTCCTGCATAAAGCCTCTGATGGTGGCGGAGACATATGCAGGACCATTGTCAGTCTTGATTTCTTTGGGCACCCCTAGCACAGAGAATGCCATAGTCAGATGTTTTTTGACATCTCGTGCCTTCTCCCCCGTGTTGGCAGACGCAAACACGGCTCCCGAGAAAGTGTCCACTGACACATGTACGAATTTGAGTCTGCCAAACGGGGAGAAGTGGGTGACGTCAGTTTGCCATTTCTCATTCGCGTTCAACCCCCTTGGGTTGACCCCTGGATTGAATGCTGGTACTTGGTACTGCTGGCAGCTCGGGCATGTGGCCACTATGGCTCGGGCTTGCTCCAGAGAAAGGTTGAACATTCTCCGGAGGGCCGGCGCATTTTGATGAAAACATTGATGGCTCAAGCGTGCCTGTGCAAAGATGTCTGGGATGTTACATTTAAGTACAGGCATGGCTAGGGCATCGGCTCTCGCGTTTCCCTCTGAGATAAATCCTGGCAAGCCTGAGTGTGACCTCATGTGCATAACAAAGAAGGAATGCTTGCGGTGGGACAGGAGCTCTAATAATCTCGCAAGCAACCCGAACAGTTTACGATTTGGAACCTCTCTTAACAACGAGTGCTCAGCCCTGGACACTACTCCGGCCACATAAGCCGAATCTGTTATCAAATTGACAGGTTGCTCCTCGAACCTCTCGAACACTCGGACTACTGCGGCTAGTTCAGCAATTTGTGGAGAACCTTCCACAACGTGAACTTCCTCGTCCCACTCAAGGGTTTCTGGATCTCTCCAAGTCAAAACTGACTTGTGTGAAGACCCAGAGCGGTCAGTGAAAACTGTCACTGCGTTCGGAATTGGGGTTTTACTTTGGACAAATTTGGGTGCCAATTGGAATTCTGTATTGAACAAATGATGTTTCAACTTTCCATTTCTGATTTGGCCTGGGTAGTTCTCCAGAGCTAACTGGAGGTTTTCGCTTTCTTGGAGGACATCTTCGAATTGGTCTGTCTTCCAAGGCACAGTTATGAACGTAAAGTGACACCCTGCTAGGGTGCGGAGCCGACGCCGAGCTCGTGTAATGAGCTCTGCCACCAAGTCTTGTGGCCTTGTGATGGTCTTGGACGGTGTATGGGGTAAGAATACCCACTCTATTATCAAGAGTGGATCCTTGACCCCCTCGTCCCACTGGAAGATTAACCCATGATATTTTGGTGTTTTCCCTAAAATGGTGAAACGGAAAGGGAGAACCGGGTTAATCCTGTGTGCCCGTTTGGTGCGGATTGTAAACAGTACCTTTCTGATGACCTCCTCCGACTCTGGGGTCATGCTGATGGGGTCATCCAGCGCTTGTCCGCCCCTTAGGAGTTGAAACAGCGGTGCTAGGTCGGTGTTCTTCAGGCCCAAAAAGGGTCTGATCCAGTTAATTGAGCCACACAGTTGGTGGAGTTCCCTGAGAGTCCTAGGATGCTCTTCTAACTTCAGCAGTTGTGGTGCGATGGTATTCTCCGCAATCCTCGTCCCAAGGTACCTCCACGGCTCTGTCCTCTGAATTTTTTCAGGTTGGATCTCCATCCCCGCCTTCTCGATTGCTTGTATCACCTTTTCCAGCGCAGAGTCTAGGTAGTCTTGCTCTGGCGCGCAGACCAAGACATCATCCATATAGTGTAATATCTTGGCTCTCGGGAATGCCTTTCGAATTGGGGATAGCACCTCGGAGACGTACCATTGGCAAATCACAGGGGAATTTTTCATTCCCTGTGGGAGGACGAGCCAATGGTATCTCTTCATCGGTGCTTCCCTGTTTGTAGACGGGACGGAAAAGGCAAACCTGGGCACGTCTGCTGGATTTAAGGGAATACTAAAAAAGCAATCTTTTATATCAATCACTGCGATGGGCCATCCTTTTGGAAGCATCGCTGGGGATGGGAGACCAGGTTGTAAAGGTCCCATCTCCTCCATGGCCTGGTTGATGGCTCTTAGATCATGGAGGAGCCTCCACTTATCTTTCCCTGGTTTTTTTATCACAAACACAGGTGAGTTCCAAGGGCTGGATGAAGGGGTTATGTTTCCTTTCTCTAATTGTTCCACAACAAGGTCCTGGAGGGCACGCAGTTTTTCCCCTCTCAGGGGCCACTGCTCCACTCTAATAGGTGTGTTCGTGAGCCACTTGATTGGCGGAGTGGCGCGTGCCACAGTGGCCCCACCTAAAAACCCCTTGGAACTAGTGGAGGTGGAATCTCTAATTTTGCTCCCCATTGTGAGAGCACGTCTCTGCCTAACAGGTTAAACCCTAGGGGTATAATAAACGGTCGGACTGAGGCGGTATGGCTGTCCGACCCTTCCACTAGAATGTCTACGGAGCTTCTTTTAGGTGTCACTGTACCACCTACTCCGTAGAGATCACTTGGTGCCTCTTTGGTTCCCCATTCTCGGGGCCAGTCTGCTTGCGATATTACCGTGACATCCGCTCCGGTATCAAGCATACCGTAACAGGTTACGGCGGAATGTCCATTGGCGAGTTTAAAGTCAACCATGGGTTTGTCCTTACCTACGACCTCAGTCCACCACACGTATGGTGTTTGAACGTCCCGTGGGATGTTGTCTGGTAAGGGGATAGCTTGTCCCATCCAGGTCCCTTTTGGTAAGAACCATGGAGTGGTGTTCGGGCAGATGGTAACGCTAAGGTCTTTGCCTGGGCGATATGTCTTTATCTCTGGGATAACGAATATCCCCGGCGGGCCTCTGCTGGAATCCCCTATTAATAGGACTGTCATTGATATGTCAGGTGCATCTTTTAAGGTCACTGCTATGTGTCGAAAGTCATTTGTGGTTAGGTGTAGGACATAGCTTGTGACTATCTGGTACCTGTTTTTCACCTCTGGTTGCGTTTGCCACTGGGTATGTGGAGGACTCGACGCTGGTGTCGGTGCGGAGTCACTCTCTGGTGCAGACCTTAATTTGTTGTTTCCGGAGCGCGACTCTGCCCCGCGCTCCTCTCCCCGTTTCCCGAAATCGGTGTCATTGCCGGGGGCTGCTGCATCCACCAGGGGAACATTGGTGGAAAGGGTCCCCAGGGCGAAGACGGGATGTTCTGCGGCACAGACGGGTATTGCGGCTGTAACGACACTTGACTGGAAGAGGCAGTGGCATTATTATTGTGGTATTGTTTTGGTTTGGTCACTTTTGGTTTTTTACAGTCCTTGGAAAAGTGTCCAGGGAGTCCACAGTTGTAACATTTTAATTTTGGACAGATGTCAGAGTCCGCTGCAAATATTGTTGGCTTAACTTTTACCTGTGAGTCTCTGCTGTCTTTTCCCGGTTTTGCCCTTATCTCGGAACATTGTTCCGTGATTAATTCAATCGTGGGAGGGGGCTCTGCAGGTAGCGGGTCGATTACTCGACGGCAATCGTCGTTGGCATTCTGGCGTACCAGTTCGATTAGCATTTCCCTTAACATCTTGGGGTCCGTGATAGTCCTAGCCATTGCCTCCCGGAGGCGATCAACAAATATAGCAAAGTTCTCCTCAGGCCCTTGCCTGATTTCAGTGTAGCTTTTAACTGGACCCATTTGTATAGGAATGCTAAACAGGATGCGTTTTGCTGCCGTTTGCACATCGAGTAAAACGTCTTCAGGAATATTCGAGGCCTGGTCTTGGGCCTTTGTAAAATTTCCCTCTCCCGCTAAATGGTCTATTGTCAGGGCTGCTTTGTTAGGATCTGTTTTATAGTTCTCTAACAACTTGTGCAACTCCCTTTTCCACTTTTTGTCCCAGATCCAATACTGTGATTCTATCAAGAGACTCGCCATTAAGGTCTTAATGTCCTTCGGCACTAGTACTGATGACTCAAAGGTGGCAGTAACAAGGCCCTTAAAGTAGGCAGAGTCTCTCCCAAAATCCTTCCCCGCTTTACAAATGTCTTTTACTGTCCTCTGGGGAATCGGTTCCCATCTAGGGTTAGCCCCCTGCCTGTTGTAAATGACCGGCGCAGCGATCGGCAATGCCGTGGTGCCGGCCGGGGCTATGCATGCCTCAGGGCTACCCCCTTCCGGTACGGACCCGTGGGAACCAGAACCCGGAGCATGGGAACCCGGAAGGGAGGTGGGGCTCACAGCGGGAGGAGTCGGGAGATGGGTGGGCTGCGCGGCGGCAGGGGCTGGGTTGGGGACCGAAGGGGCGGGGGAGGTGTGGGGGTGGCGCTGGGAGGGAGGGAGGGTGCCCGACGGATTGACACCTTCGGCCACAAGGGGTGGGGCCGACGAAGAGCCAACCGACGGAGGGTAGGAGGGACCAGGGGTGGAGAGGAAAGGGTTCCCGCTTTTGACTCCCGCGCCCGCGCACCCCGCGCCATGAGTGTCGCATTGCGCCCACCCGTCCGCGGCTCCATTACATGGTGGCGCGGATTTTATGTCGCCAACGCCATTTCGGCGTGGCGGGGTTCTAAAGTCGCCGAAGCCATCTTGGCGTGGCGCAGCAGTAATTTCTTTATCACTGACATAACTTGGGAGACAAGACGCAACAGGCGCAATCGGGGAAATGGGCTGAGGGGTGAGGGCAAGGGTAGGATCCGTCCCGAGGTAGCTAATCTCCGGGCGGAAAGGGTTGGTGGAGCCGCTACGGGGGTCGGGGCTTTTAATGCTCCGGATTTCTCCCCCGTGCCGGCGGCTATCGGGGGGTACCTCCGCAGGTTCTCCGCCCGGGACGGAGGGTACAGGATCGAGGGCAGCGAGGGGTTGGTCAGAGGAGGGGGTTTCAACAATTTTTAAACTTTCCCCGTTATTTGCCCAAACGCGGTAAATTAAAATTTGCAACGGAAAAAACTCCCGAACCGAATCGTCCCCTGAGTTTGCTATTTCTGTTAACCTGTTCCCCACTTCGTCCCAAAAAGACATTTGTAAAACAACGGAAGGGTGGCTATAAGGCACGAACTTAACTACCCACTTAATAAACTTTTTCAAAAGTCTCTTGTTAAAATTTTCCCCAGCCCCAATCAACTTAAATTTAACAGTATAATACAAATAAGAAAGCTCTCTCTCCTTTTTTGACAAATGGATTCCCATTTTGTCGAAGGAGGTTTCCCCTCACTCCCGAAAAAAAGAAAAAAAATATATAAGGTAGCGGAAACTTTTCCAAGAGCTTACCGCTCTTCTCGGTCCGACGCAGCTGCGGTTTTTCCGGCACGAAGCCTTTCTATGTGGTCCCGAAGACACACGACACGAAAAAACAGTCCGGTCCGCTAACAGAGATCCAAACGTGGGGTGAGGGTCTCCGCGGCGAGCAGTTCTCTCGCACCCCGTGCGAGAGGTCGCTGCTCGCCCACAAGATCCCCCCTCTAAAACAGGAGGTGGTCTTGCGGGGGCTTGGTCCACAACGCGTCGTTGCTGATGGAAGCAATCAGTCCTTTGTGATTCCAAGGAATCACAACGTTGGGCGCCAATTGTAGAAATATTTCTACACGATTTCTGCCGCTGGGGTTCCTCCAAACCACATGCCGATGATTGTCGGCGAGAGGAGCAAGACGACGATCCAATGTGATTCATAAATCAAGCTCGTTTATTGTCAGACAGTGCACATACTTATACTACCTTACGTGCTTGAAATATTATTCACTTACAGAAGTTTCACATGGGATCTTTCTCTAATCTAATTAAAACACAAACTGGTCTCAGAAGGCAATAACATCAACAGTTTCTTCTGCCAAGCTAATCTCTAGACACCTGCACCTTGTTTACAGCTCTCATGTCTCCCTTTCCCACAGTTGTTTTGAGAACAGCCTTGAGCAGAGGCCTAACTCTTGTCTATGGAGCCTGGATTGCTCACTTATACCTTATGTCTGTGCAGCCAGAAATGGCCATTTCCTAACATATCCCCCTTCTTTTCTTTGAGCAATCCAGACCATGTTTACATTTTTCTATTATTTATCAAATACTTAACATTATAAACTAATTGACACTTGAACTTAACAGAAATGAAACTTAACAGCACTTAACCTTAACAGTCCTTAACACTTACCTACAATCACTTAAACTTAACTTCACTTGAACTTAACACTTATATTTAGCAGAACTTAAATTTAACAGAACCTAACCTTAAGAGGGCTTAACAGAATTTAAAATCAATAAACTTTAACCTAACATCACTTAAATTTAGCAACACTTAAACTTAGCTGAACTTAGGGCACTTTTACTCTTATAATTATAATAACTATTAAAACTATCAATCTTATCTTAATAAACTTCATTCATCATCTATTTTAAAACTTATATCAGTCAATCAATTTCTTAAAGGCAATGTTACTCTTATTATCTACTTCAGTCTTTTCCCAGTTAAACGGGGTCTTCTTTGCACAAGCCCTCTAGCGACCCATGGCCCTGGTCATGGAGCCATTTTTCAACAATTCCTCCTTGTTCCTCTTTTGCAAGCAAAACATTGTGGGTCACTTTGGTTACTTGTTTCATTAAACAGGTATACACAATCTTAGCAATTATTATAAACACAATAACAACAACACACAACCGAAGGCCTTCAAATAACAAGGTTTGGATCCAACCTGTGATGCCCAATGAGGACAACCATTTAGCTATTCCTAAGTCATTGCTCACTTGCAGTTGCTGGGTGAGCTGAGTCAAAGTTTTTAACTGTGCATGTATTGAATTAGAATGGTCAGAGAGATTCATGCAACACATTCCCTCAAATTCTTCACACCCATGTCCTTGTGCCAACAACAAAAAGTCTATTGCGGCTCTATTTTGCAACGTGGCGTGTCTCACCGAATCTTCATCAAGCAACAAATCTGAAATTGCTTTAGATGTAGCGTTTGTTTGTTTGGAGAGCCAACAACCTAGTTTGTTCAATTGGGCCAAGGCCCCAGCCGAGGCCACTCCTGGAGCAAGGAAGGAGGCTGCAATAATAGCAGCAGGCGACCAGAACTCGACATTAGATTTGCAATCAGCAGTAAAGCCGTGTACAAAGTGTTTCAAGCGCCTGAGATGGTGATGTCGAAGCTTATTAAGAATCATCGAGGTGTTAGGGGTCAGCAATGTCAACCTTCCAAGAGAACAGGGTCCCCCTTTTATTTTGGAGGGGATACCTGGCCAGGCTCGATCTCCACAAATGAAAAACACGCCACTAGGTAATTTCAAGGGTTGATTAGTAGAATGGGAAATGTTGGGGGAGGTATAATTGCACCATACACGAGTGTCTCCATACACTGAAAGGCTAGAGTTCACACAGGCCCAAGCCCCGGGGACCCACACCAAGCCCAGCCCTGGGCCATGGCGGCTACAGCCGGGGCAGGCCCCCACAACGCCCCCCGCTTCCCGCATTGTCATCCTAAACTGGCGAAAAAGTCCCTTCGCATTTTGGTGAAAGGTACCATGAGCTTCTCCGGCCTTGCTTTCATCTGAGGGGCCTGGATTGCTCACTTAGAGATGGCCATTTCCCAACATATCCCCCTTCTTTTCTTTGAGCAATCCAGGCCTGGTTTACACCTTTTTTTTCTTCTACTGTATTCATCAAATACTTAACTACACATGGCAATAATACACTTATGATTATAATAATTACTAAAACTATCAATTCCATTTTTACAAAGTTCACTAATCAGTCTTTAAAACTTAAGCTTGTTAACCAGTCTCTTAAAGGCATACTTTAAGTGTACCATTATCTGTATCTTTTTCGTGATTTAACACACATACTTGCAACCTTACAATTCCCCTTTCTGTTTTAATCAGTATGAGTTTGTTTATGGCATTACCAGCCATTTGTCAGAGGTAGCGCAGTAAGAAACACACATAACTAGACATAAGAATACTTCCAACACCTATGTGCTAAACATTCTAAGGTGATCTTGTGAATTAGTCTCAATTGCTTCGTCTCTGAAGGCTGTCAATTAGGTTAATACCTTACTGAAGTCTAGAATACTATGCTAACATCCAGGGTCTGCAACAGCTGCCTTGTTTCAGTGAAGACATGGAAAGCCCTTCCGGATAGGGTCTCCAAGTCCACCCCAAAAAGGATCCAGCTGATATAAATTCCAATTATTAAGTCAAACCCGACTTAAATACGATTTGGATGCAGAAACACCTGGGTCCATTGGTAGATGTCCGACCAGGGAGAGTCAAGGCTTGGCCAGGGCCAGGGCTCTAACTGGAGGGATTTCCCTAGCACAGATCTTATGAGAAAACTGTTAGAAACAACAACTAAGAAGGTTACTTAAATCTGAGCAAATAATAGAGACAGTTACACAAACATAACACAGGTTGTGCAGACTGTAAAATAACAGACTTTGCCAAACACTTTTGACTAAAAAGACCATGGTACCATGAACATGATAATTAAAAGATTGCATATGCATGAGTTTACGTACGTAATCTTAACAGAACCTAATCCTTGCTATAACACACATAGCTATGTATAGTTGTAGTTAACTCTTATAAAATCTAGTTGTAATACTTAACTGTAACAGAACTTAACAAACCTAATAGCATTTAAACTTTAACAATATATTTATAAGTACTAATACACCAGGGGTGATCGCTTGGGATATGTTTGAAAACAGTGTTGCAAGCTGCAAGCACACAGATCCATCTTTTCTTTGCTCCATCTTCTCCGAGATCACTGTACTTCTAAGTTCAGCTGTAGGTATAAAACTCAAACACTCATTGAAACAAAGTAAAACAGGAAAAACAGTAAGAACAGATTACAATTCCAGTCATTCATTTCTATCTAGCAAGACAATTCCCATCATTAATTAACAAACAATACAAAGGTATACATTTCCTGACAAATTCTGCTACTAAGGCTTACCACTCTAAAACATGCAGGATTTTGCAGAATGAAAAAATCAAGACAGAAATATTTGAAATCTTATTCTAAAACTATCACTATAAGAAACAAACTGCTCAGTTTTGCTCCAACAAGCAATCTTCTTGTCTTACTTTTACATTTTTTTTTTTTTTTTTTTGATAAAAGATACACTACTTAACTT
This sequence comes from Eopsaltria australis, assembly GCA_034509425.1. Taxonomy (NCBI): domain Eukaryota; kingdom Metazoa; phylum Chordata; class Aves; order Passeriformes; family Petroicidae; genus Eopsaltria; species Eopsaltria australis. The sequence continues at coordinate 43,745 of JAVTVJ010002076.1, forward strand.
TAACTTTCAAGAGTCTTTCAAGGAAAATCTAACTTAAACATTTCTTAATATGTAGTCTACAAGTTTGCACATGTTATTTATTCAAATGTTTCTTCTAGCTTATTAATCAGTTTACATTTCGCCCAAACTTCCTTATTCTGCTCGGCCTCGGCTGCGCTTTGGCACCGGCCTGTTAGGTGTACAATTCTGCTGCGTCCCCTCTGGATCAGTTCTGCCACGTTTTCAATCCTTTGTTTTTGCTGAATTGTTGTTGTGGGCTGGATGCTTGTAAACAGTCACTCCAGTATTCTCACTTTCTCTGTCTTCCCTGTCTCCCCCTTTTTCTTTTTGCACTGACTAAGTGCAAGTCTTGTAGCAACCTAGATTTCCCAGATTTCTTCTTGTTAACACAAATTCCACCAGTAAAGTCAGCAGCAAGTATACGAGACAATATGAACAGTCTTTGATACTTGCAGAAAAAAACGACCTATTAAAAGTGCACCCAGGGGTTGACTCAGGAGCACCGGCGGTCGAGGGCGCAGGCGCAGAGAGTGCTGGGCCGGTACTGTTGGAGCACGGCGGGCGGCCGCGCTCTCCTTCCCGTTTTCCGGTGCCAGCAAGCGAGCTGCGCGCGGTCCCTGTGGCTAGGGAAAACTCTTGTTACTTAGTCGATGCTGGGAAAAGAGGTTCCTCGCTGCCCGCCCGGCGCACAGAAAAACCGTGGCTGTTGCCGCGCCGTGTCACCACCGCTGCCGGCTCCACAGCCTCCCACCCCCGGCGCACTGAGATGCCGCCGGAGCCGAGGGCAGGGACCGCCGGGCAGGGACCGCCGGGCAGGAGCCGCTGCTTACTGCAGCGGCCGCGGGGAGAAATCCGAAACCGCTGCGAGGAGAAATCCGAAACTGCTGCGGGGGGGGGGCGGGCGGACACCTTTCCCTGGAACTCTGGAAGCAGTGTTCTAGGAGATGCATCTGCAGCTAAAGAAGAAAAAAGGAGAGGTCCTGAAAGTTCTCAACGACTTTGAGGAGCAGTAACTTCCTCGGATTCAGCTAGAGATGAATAAACAGAAAAGCGAGAAGGATTCAGTCAGCCATGATGGTCAGGAGCTGGAGGCTCTGTTCTCTGATGTCCAGCCACTGTTCCCAGGCAGCAATTTGCTCCTTCTGGCCATCTCCCCCCAATTCTGGGGGATGTGGCATGGGGGGGGGCGCCGTTGGAGGCTCGCGGGTTGAGCTCTCTAACCTTTTAAACATGTAGAAATTTTTCCAGTACATCACTTTCACTACTTTTCTGTCCCTTTTTCCCTGACGGATTGTAGAAGCGAGTCCGATTGCAAAGCTGTTTTCACAGTCTCGGGGGCGGCTGTCCGGTTATCACTGAACATGTCTCACAGCGCCCTTTGGAATTGTCTCTCAGCCGGGTATTTGAAAGGCCACTCTCGCTCTCTGGGTTAATCTACAGTCTCAAGTCCATTTTAGGAGATTCCGAATAACGGAATTATCACAGTTCAATTTTCTCACAGAGATTATAAGTTAGAAGAGGTCCTGGACTGTCAGCTGTCCTTCATCTATCTCCATCCCTTCCGTCCTCTTCCCCAGACCTGAAGCACCGGGGCTCTCTGCCTAGGCGCGACCCTCCCGCCTCTGCGCTAAGGGCCGGCGTCTGGCAGGGGCTATCATTTCACCTCTTTTGTCTCTGTCGTGGTTTTAGTTCGCTTATTTAGGTTTGTGGCTAAATGCTATCACACTTACTTAAATTTACTTGATTGCTTGGTGTGAGATAAGGATTAGGAGTAGGCAAAGCAGGCTCAAACTTTATAAAGTACAAAGAAGTTTTATTAATATATCTAAGACAAAGGGAAAAAAGAAAAAAAAAAAACTTCAAGAAAAAAAAACTAGAACAAACTCTTCAGACCACCCCTCCTTCCCCACCTCTCCATTTCATTCTCCCTGACAACATACAAAAGACAACACTTTGACCTCCAGTCAGTTTACCACCTCAGAAACAGCTCTTGTTCCAGTTCATTTAGGGAGAGAAGTTTCTTTTGCTTACACCATGGATCTTCTGTAAGAAAAATACAGTTTTTATGGGTCTTCTGCCTCACCATTAACCGCCGCCCGGAGCAAAGTCCAGCTTAATGGTGGATCTCTCCCACACCAGTAGCCTTCCCACAGCCACTATGGTGGGTTATGAACAGTCCACAGGGTACCTGTTTTAAGGATGCCTAGTTCAATTGCAGCAACAAAGAAAATCCCTTCTTCTGTGCTCAGCAACACAGGTTCTCCTGACAACTCAGGTTCTCTAGCATTCTCCCCGGGACCAGGGCTCTGGATCACAGCCTCTCCTCTCTCTTGGTTCTAGTTTCTCATCAGGCTGTACTTTTTCAACACTTACTTGTCTGTACTTAGGTATTTCAGTTCATTGGCTGCAATAAGAACCTCACATCCCCCTTTGGACTATATCTTCATATATTACAGAGAATTTATTAGCTCAGTCCCCAACCATGGTTCTCCAAAAGAGTTTTCAGCTTCACTCTTGAAGCAACTTCTCATGCACCTCCTTTTTAGTATCAGTTCTGCTTTCTTCACTGACTGTAAAGTCTCTGCGCTGCACTATGTAGATGTCTTCACTCGTTCCTCTCTCTGTGAGGAAGGATGGATGTCTGTGAGTTTAGTCCAGGCATGGAGAGAGTTAATCTCTGTCTCTCTCTCTCCGGCAGTGTAAAGATCACGTGCTCTTTGCCGGGCTGCTTGAACAGGTCCGAGCTGGATGCCAGACGCTCTCAAGAGTCTTTGCCTGGCTCTGCCAAGCTGGCTCGGCCTGGTGGGGCCATCTGGGCCCGGGGTGACAGGGCAGGGCCTGGCCCGAGCTGGATGGAGTCCGGCCCGGTCCTTGCCTGGCCCGGCTCTCCCTCTTGTGTTGCTGACACACCGGCTGAGCTGGATTTGCTGAAAATTCCAGCCGTTTCCTCCCCCATGCCTGCCTGACTGCAGCGGCACGGCTGCCGTAAAACCTCCCTTCCCCCCCCCGTCCCTCTTTTGGAAGGAGGTGGGGGGGGGGCCTTACCAGCGAGAGAAGCAGGAGCTGCTCCTCTCCACACAGCAGCAGCAGGTCCAAAGAGGAAGAGCGTCAGAGAGTCTCTGCTTATATATGGTTTTTTCCTTGAAGGCGGGCCAACTTTTTAATTGGTTTACCTACCTATCAATTCTTAAAACTACCTGATTATTGGCTCTCTCTCTCGCAGGAAGGAATTTGTATGCCTTCCTGCATTCCTGCAGCACAGATCACTTCCTAGATTTTGACCCCTCTGGCCTAACCCAGGACAGTCTCCCATGGCGGTGACTATTTCTGCTATAAATGTCTGCATTCCCACCGGCACTCGGCTCATCTTTTTTAACATGACCTGAATGGAGGTGTCTGCGGGCAGCGTCTGCTGATTACAATTTCCTAAAACACACTGGCGTAACAGTGCCCCTTTCCTCCACTTCAGCACCCCAGCTGTGATAGCCGCGGATACCCTATCATCCTGCAGGGACTCAAAGAGCACTGGAAACGCCGCTTCTCCTCGGCCTTATGTTCTAACGTCCTGAGCTAGGTTTTCATCTCCCTCTTCCAAAGCTTTCTCTTCTACTTTCGCCCAGCTAATTCTGCGTCTCCCTTCCCCCGCGCGAAAAGGGACACAGCCTCCACCCAGCGAGGGGGGGAGCGCAGGTGGCTGCTGGCGCGCAGGCGGCTGCTCCTGGCGAAAAGGGACACTGCTCCCTCGCATCGGGCGAGAAGGGATACAGTCACCCGGGGTGGGGGCAAAGCCGGCTGATCTTCCTCCTGGGGTTCGGACGGCGCACAGGGGAGGGGCGGACACCCCTCCTCCGGCTCCGGCGGCGCGGGCGCCGGGGCGGCCAATTGCTCCGCGCGAACAGCGGCCGCCTCCGGGGCAACGCCGTGCTCGGGCGGGGAGCCGTGCACCTCCAGCACCATACACCTCCCTACTGCCGGCAGGCTGGGCGTTTCGTTACCAATGCCGAGCATTCCCGGGATAGGGTGCTCACCTCCCGGAGTCCTCCTGCTCCCTTCCGTGATTCCTTCTAGTTTTGCCGTGGCAACGGCTGCAACTTTTTTCTCTGCCTGATATCTTTGCAAACAGGTCGTTACCTCCCTCCAGGGCCTACCTTGTTGCTGTCTAGAATTCCCTCAAACAACTGATCACCATACGTCCGCCATTCTGGCAGGTCAAAAATCCTGTTAGGGTCCCCGAAACAACCCTTTGCCATCCCCAGTGTAGCTAATCCTGCCACCTGCTTTAGGGTCTCTTTGCTGACTCTTCGCTTTTCTAAAAAGCATGTTAATAAGTCTACGGCTACCTGCGTATCCATATTCGTCCAGCTGGTTAACCTCTCCAGGCTGATCGCAGTGGCCTCCGCGTCCCTCCGCGCTGGCCCCTCCGCATCTTTCCGCGCCGCGTCTATGCGCCGATCACGATCGCCACGCAGCCTTTCCGAGTGTAGCCGTTCTCGGGCGGCGGACCCCTCTCTGAGGTCCGAGCGATCGGATCCCCCCTTCGCCGCGCAAAGGGTATAGATCTTCGCTCCCTGGTTGCTGCTTACCGGTGCTTTCCCGATCCCGCCGGTCCGGTCCCGCACGTCGACTCCGTCTCTGTCGCGCACGTCGGGGTCACCATTTGTCGGCGAGAGGAGCAAGACGACGATCCAATGTGGTTCATAAATCAAGCTCGTTTATTGTCAGACAGTGCACATACTTATACTACTTTACGTGCTCGAAATATTATTCACTTACAGAAGTTTCACACGGGATCTTTCTCTAATCTAATTAAAACACAAACTGGTCTCAGAAGGCAATAACATCAACAGTTTCTTCTGCCAAGCTAATCTCTAGACACCTGCACCTTGTTTACAGCTCTCATGTCTCCCTTTCCAACAGTTGTTTTGAGAACAGCCTTGAGCAGAGGCCTAACTCTTGTCTATGGAGCCTGGATTGCTCACTTATACCTTATGTCTGTGCAGCCAGAAATGGCCATTTCCCAACAGATGGTTGCTCCTATTTCGCCTGGTTTACCCCGAACGTCCTAACCGGATGGTGGACAGACAGGAGAGACACGCAGCCTCGCCAGGGAATAGGAGCGTTGGTGGGTCGCAGGTTATTCCTCGAGTCACAGAAGGACCGCGGAGAAAAGAGAGCGACTCTTTGGCTGGGTAACAGAGGAAGGTTTAATGTCTCTGAATCCCGGGGCCAAAAAAGCCTCGAGCTAGCTCGTGCAACGGCTTATAACAGAACTGATCAACCAATTACAAAAGGGTACTGGGGAGGAGTTAGGGAGAGGCTGGGGAGGTACAACCAACAGGATAGGAGCAGGAGAGGAGTCAGGGGTACACAGCGAATCATATCTAAGAGAATTATGAACTTTCCAGAATAAGGGGAATATCTAACTTGGATTGATAACTCACTGAACGAATAACAACATATTGGAAGGAACTCGGGGGAGTGGTCCAGCTCAGGGCTAGACCACGGTGTTTTCCAATGCAGGGGTGGCACTCCGGCTCCCCCACCAGGAGCGGTCCAGGGGCTTTTGTTCTATATCTACCACTCCTACACCTAAGATCTGAGTTTTTTTCCCATTTCTTTGTTGTTGCTCTTGTTTGGTTTGGGTTTTTTTCTAAGTATATGCCTTGCTCACAGCTGTACCTGTGCTGACCCTATGCCCCACTCAGGTATTTTCACCAAGAATTTTTTGTTGCTCAGAAAGTATTAACTTAATTTACCGATTTTATGCCTGTTGATATAATTCATTGATAAATTAAAGCTGTCTAGAAATAGTCAGGGTATGAATAGTAAGAAATGCTTTTTTCCTCTTAAAGTGCGTAAGGAAAGTTTTGTTTCTCTTCAGGTTACCTCACCCAAATTACAACACAATTCAGCCTAATGTGATATGACACATCCTTGCAGTTCCTTCCAAGGACAACATCAGAGGGCATCCACAAAGTAACATTCTTGTGCAGAACCTGTAACCATGCTCATTTTTGAGATTGTTCTGTTTTTCTCTACCAATGAACAAAATTCTTGGACAATGATAACCAGGTTCAAATAGGAATCTGTGGCTCTCTGAATGGAAAAAAAGTCATTTGAACCCTAAGTCCCATATTTGAAAGATTTTTTTACGGTGCCTGTTTTTCAGTTTAACATGTAGCTCTTTAAACAATGCTGGGTGAGCACTGAGTGTTAATAGGAAGAGAAGCCAACCCAGCCTGATTGCTTAGCTAGCTGATTGCTTGTAGGAGTGGTTTCTATGGAAACCAATTCCCAGAAGCCCTCAAAGAAGGCGTGGTGGAGCAGACCATTCCATGGGAAAAATCCCCCACGCTCCACAGTCACGATAGTGTAGTCCTAGCCCGCCTTCGTTCCTCCCCTTTGTTATAAGTGGATAATCAGACTGTTTGTAACGTTTAAGTATGTGCCTCCTTTCTGGAAGATTCATGTTCCTTGTAACGGTGATTCGTTCCCGGCCCCTGATCCCTCCCCTTCCCTATTCCGGTTGGTTGTAATCCCTAATCCCCTCCCCATCTCCGCCCTTTACCTCGTTTGTGATTGGTTGCTAGCCGATGATAAAAGAGCTTGCACTGCGTCATTCGGGGCTCTTCAGCCCTGGGACGAGGAGGAATAAAAACCCTTCTGTTGCCCTACTGAGGAGTCGCTCCTTTGTCCTCGCCGTCGACTGCGGTGTGCAGGAAATAACCTGCGACCCGCCCACGCCTCAGATCCCTGAGGAGACCATCGCGGTCTCCACCGTTTGGGCACCTGAGGGTTAGCCCTCTCGGCGACACTCGGGAGAGCTGGGGCAACCATCGACCGGTGGAACCGCACTCGAGAAGCAAGGCGCGGATCATCGTCGCGCCCGCAGCGCTTCGCTGCAGCTTTTTTTCTTTTTTATAAGTGGCGCCCAACCCCGCGATTTCTTTGTGCATTGCGGACGACGGCTTCCCTGAAACCGGGAACGACGCAGTTGAGGGCCACGTCCCCAAAGCACTGTCCTCCGTTTTAAGAGGCCAGTCTTTGGGAGGGTCGGCGACCTCCTGACGCCGAAAAGAATCTCGACGCTCGGGAGAACCGGACCCTCGGCGAGGACCCCGTCCTTTTACCCTTTTCAGATTTAATTTGGTAGCCGGTTCGCGAGGAGACGGTCATCCGAACAAAAGCCTGCAGGTCGCCAGTGAGGAGCTTTGCAAGTCCTCCGGTGGTGAGTGCTACCGCTTTTTTCCTTCTTTTAAAAGGCGGGGAATTTCCTTTCTTTTGAAAGATGGGCAGTCATCCTTCTAAAAGAGAGAGGGAGCTGACGTTTATGTATTATAGTTTAAAGTTTAGATTATTAGAGTTCGGGGAGCCTTTTGAGAAAAAGCTTTTAAAGAAATTCCTTAAATGGGTGGTTGTTTCAGTTCCTTTTTCTAATCCGAATTCGGTTTTAGATCCTTTATTTTGGGACGATGTCGGGGAAAAGTTAACGGAATCTTTTGAGCTCGGGAATCTTTCTGTTCGGAAATTTTTTCCTTTACAAACTTTAATTTATAAAGTTTTTACTGCATGCGGGGAAAGTTCGGTCGTTTCGGGTACCCCTTTCGACCCCAAAGTCGATCCTGAAGCCCCTGCCCCTGCACCCGCTGCCCCGGAGGGAGTCTCCGCTCCGGTACCCCCGGAGCCTGAAAAACCCCAGGGAGAAATCAGGGACCTCGAACGTCCCCACCGTTGCGGAGCCCCCTCCAACCCCTTCTATCCCGAGGGTGGCCACATCGGGGTAGAACCCTTCCTCACCCATTACCCCAGCCCCGCTTCCCCAGTTACGCCAGTCGCGCGCCCCCCCCCTCCCAGTTATTCGGCGGTTCGTGAAATTAGAAGTGCGTCACGCCAAAATGGCGTCGGCGATTTTCTTGATGCGCCACAAGATGGCGGATCGACGACCTTGCCGCAATGTGGCACTGAGTATGATTTAGGCGCGCCCGCGCGTGGCGAAAAGGCGCGAATCCCTTCCTTCCCGCCCCTCACCCCCCCTACCCCACCCCTTACTCCACCCACCCCCGTTCGTGTGATTACACGTCGGTCCTTCCCCCAATGGCCGATGATGTAACCGCGTCAGGTCCCCTCCCTGAACCCGCCCACGAGGTCCTCCGCCCCTTAGGACGTCCCATCTCCTATACGGTGGACCCGCCCCTTGTCCCTCCTCCCGTCCCGCCTAGACCCATCCCCCCTCCCAACCCTGCCCCCTCCGTCACGGCGCCTACCCCTCCACCCACCCCTCCTAGTGAAGCCACTGCCCCTCTTCCGGTTTCCCACGGTCGGGATTCCGGTTCCCACGGTCCGGGACAAAAACAAAGGGGGGCTGAGGCGTGCTCAATCGAGCCTCCCTCATCACCGGTGCCGGCAATGGCTTTGCCATTAGCTGCTCCAGTCATCTACAACAGGCAACGTGGCAGTGCTAGGTGGGAACCGCTTCAGCAATGGGTGGTGAAAGACATATGTAAAGCTAGTCAAGAGTTCAGCAGGAACTCTCCATATTTTAAGGGTCTTATAATGGCGACCTTTGAAACATCTGTATTGGTCCCGTATGATTTGAAATTGCTAATGACTAGCCTGTTAATTGAGCCTGATTACTGGATATGGGAGAGGAGGTGGAAGCGTGAGCTTCAAAAATTGTTGAATTCATATAAGACTGACCCTAATAAATCATCATTAACGATCGAGCATCTAATGGGGGAAGGACAGTTTATAGAGGCAAGAGACCAAGCATCTAATATACCAGTAGATGCATTGAAGGACATACAGCGAGCGGCCAAAACTGTACTGTTTAACCTGTCCACTGACGCTGAACCCCCTCAAAGTTATATTTCTATTCGACAAGGGCTGCAAGAAAAGTTTGTAGTATTTGTGAATCGCCTTCAGGAAGCTATGGCGAAAGTGATCACTAACCCGATGATGTTAAAAGAGATGTTGGTAGAGCTAGTGAGGGAAAACGCCAATGAAACTTGCCGCAAAGTAATTGAACTGTTACCTCTTGAGCCCCCTCCTACCATCGAGTTAATTACTGAAAGATGCTCACAAATACGGTTCCAACCAACAGAACCCAATCCCGATGTCCAATCACCACCGCCGCCAAAGCTCAAACAGGTTCGCAATGTGCCACCTGTGGCAATGGCGGCCCAAGGGCCATGCTACAATTGTGGGAACTTGGGACACTTTGCACGGGACTATCGTGCTCCTTTGAAAGACTCTAATTCCCAGTCTTCGAGTCGCAAGTCTCCTACAGGTGACCATCGACCTTCGTCCACTGAGTCCAGACACCAGACTCAGACTCATCCCTGCCCCTGCTGCCACCAGCCGTCGGGAAACGCAGAGAGGAGCGCGGGCCAGCGCCGCGCTCCCCAAACAACAAATTAAGGGCTGACCCAATGGACCAGAAGTCCTCGACGGTACCCTACAGGAAACTGACACAATTCCACCAGCTTGCCACGCCACGTCAGGATACACCTTCCATCACACCTGAGGACTTCCGACGCTACGATGTGGTGAGTTCGTATGTTTTACATCTCACTCACACAGACCCACACCACATCGCAGTGAACCTAGTTGGAGCACCTGAGACATCCATGACAATTTTGATAGTAGGTGATTCGGTGCGGGGACCCCCTGGAATTTTTGTAATCCCAGAGGTGAAGGAGTACCATCACAGTCGGCAATTAGGCATTACCATCAGCCTCAACACGGCACCGTGGTTCCTACCCAAGGGAACTTGGCTGGGCCAAGCGATAGTACTCCCAGACAACATTCCCCGTGACACACGCACCCCCTTCTGTTTGTAGACTCAAGTTGTAGGCAGAGAAAAACCCTTTATGGAGTGCAAACTCACCAACGGCACTCTATCAGCCAGTCGTCAGGGCATGCTAGACACCGGCTCCGACGTCACTATCATAGCGGAGACCGAGTGGCCCTCTGGCTGGGGCAAAAAGGACTTGGATGAATCCCTTAGGGGAGTGGGAGGCACTGTTTCAGCTAAAAGGAGCACCTCCGAAATCATCGTGGAGGGACCTGATGGACATGTGGGGACTGTCCGACCATTTATAGTACCCTCAGGGTTTACCCTGTGGGGAAGGGACTTATTAGATCAATGGGGAGCTCGGCTGGAGATCCCTCCGCGGGATTTCTAGTCGGGGCCACTGCCGTGCGCGCGAGGCCCCCTGTACCATCGTTGAGATGGCTCAGTAAGACACCTATTCGTATAGAGCAGTGGCCCCTGCGTGGTGAAAAGTTAAGCGCGCTTCACCAACTAGTAGAAGAGCAGCTCCAAAAGGGTCGGCTTGCTCCATCCCACAGTCCCTGGAACTCGCCAGTCTTTGTGTTAAAGAAGCCAAAATCTAACGAATGGAGACTGCTCCATGACCTGCGAGCCATAAACGCGGTCATGGAGGAAATGGGACCTTTGCAACCGGGTCTTCCATCACCCGCTATGTTGCCCCGAGGATGGCCCATTGTGATCATAGATATTAAAGACTGCTTTTTTTCTATACCACTTCACCCAGAGGATGCCCCGAAATTCGCCTTCTCTGTTCCATCGTTAAACAGAGAGGAGCCCATGAAGAGGTACCACTGGCTCGTACTCCCGCAGGGCATGAAGAACAGCCCCTCCATATGCCAGTGGTACGTCTCTGGGCTGCTCTCTCCAATTAGAAAGGCATTCCCTAGGGTGAAGCTGCTACATTACATGGATGATATTTTAGTGTGTGCCCCTGAACAAGTTATTTTAGAGCCTGCGCTGAACGAGGTTGTGAAAGCAATTCAAGGCGCGGGGATGACCATCAACCTTAAGAAGATACAACGGACGTCGCCCTGGAACTACTTAGGATCCCGAATCTCAGAGTCCACCATAGAGCCACAACTGATGTCGCTTCAAGAGAAACCATCCACCTTGAGGGAGCTCCACCAGTTGTGCGGCTCGATCAACTGGATCCGTCCCTTTTTGGGACTCAAGAATACCGACCTAGATCCGCTGTTCCAGTTGCTTTGTGGAGGCCACACCTTGGATTCACCTATCGAGCTGACTGCGGACGCCGAAGAGGCAGTGGGTAAAGTGTTGACTGCATTAGCTAGCAAGAGAGCACATAGGATTAACCCGATGCTCCCTTTTAGGTTCACCGTTTTGGGGCAGACACCTAAATATTACGGGTTAATCTTTCAGTGGGATGGGGGAGCAAAAGATTCTCTCCTGATAGTGGAATGGGTCTTTTTGCCCAATACACCATCCAAGACCATCACAAGGCCACAGGAGTTGGTGGCCGAGCTAATCACCAAAGCTCGGCAGCGACTCCGCACCTTGGCCGGATGTGATTTTACATGCATCCAAACTCCCTGGAAGAAAGACCAGTTTGAGAGTGTCTTCCAGGAGAGTGAGTGTCTGCAATTAGCCCTCGAGAACTTTTCCGGAAAAATTGGCCCTCAAAAACTCAAACATCATTTATTTAATTCGGAATTCCATTTGGCCCCAAACTTCCTTCAAAGTAAAAAGCCAATTCCAAATGCCTTAACAGTTTTTACAGACGGCTCTGGATCCTCCTGTAAGTCTGTGTTGACTTGGAAGGACCCAGTCACCTCTGAGTGGGATGAGGAGGTGCAGACAGTTGAGGGTTCTCCTCAAATTGCCGAGTTGGCAGCCGTCGTTAGGGTATTTGAGAGGTTCCAGGAGCGACCTATTAATTTGGTCACTGATTCGGCCTATGTAGCCAGAATTGTCTCCAGAGCAGAGCACTCACTATTGAGAGAAGTTAAGAACAAGAAATTGTTTGGGCTGCTTGCGTTTTTATTACAGCTCCTGTCCCACCGCAAGCATCCTTTCTTTGTGATGCATGTCAGGTCACATTCAAACCTTCCTGGTTTCATTGCGGAAGGTAACGCCAGGGCGGACGCGCTAGCGATGCCTGTGCAGGCGTGTTCTACACCTGACACAGTCGCACAGGCTCGCCTTAGCCACCAATTTTTTCACCAAAATGCCTCCGCTCTGCGAAGGATGTTTCATCTATCCTTGGAGCAGGCGAGGTCAATAGTGGCCACATGTCCCTCTTGCCAAAGCCACCAAATACCATCGTTCAACTCTGGGGTAAACCCCAGAGGGCTCAATGCAAATGAGCTGTGGCAAATGGATGTCACTCACTACCCGCCATTCGGGCGTCTCAAATTTATGCATGTATCCGTGGATACCTTCTCCGGCGCGATGTTCGCCTCGCTGCACACAGGGGAGAAGGCCAGGGATGTCAGAAAACACCTTTTGTTAGCTTTCTCTGTGTTAGGAGTCCCCGCGTCGATTAAAACCGACAACGGGCCTGCCTACACATCGGCCAATTTTAAAAAGTTCGTCCAAGAGTGGGGAGTCAGGCACCATACTGGGATTCCCTATTCACCAACAGGACAAGCGTTGGTAGAAAGAAGACACCGGGACATCAAACGCATCCTTGAACAGCAGCGGGGAGAGACAGAGGTCAAGTCGCCCATTGAGCGCCTCTGTAAGGCTCTGTTTACTCTAAATTTTTTAAATTGTTCAGAAAGTGAGCCGACTCCCCCCGTCTTTAGGCATTTTATTAATTCTACTCGAGCGAAATTGGCAGAAAACCCAAAGGTGCTCTTCAAGGATCCGGAAAGCAAGTTGATAAAGGGACCGGTGAGACTGTTAGTATGGGGGAGAGGGTTTGGGTGTGTTTCCTCCCCAGACGGTCCACGATGGGTGCCTGCGAGAAACATCCACCCCTACTTGGAACAAACTCCATGACAAGACAGTGACGATTCCAGGCCGTCCATCGCCTGGAAGAGGCGAAGAAAGAGACCAGACTGATCGACTTGTTTCCACCAGCTGAGAGACCCAAAGAGTGACATCAAGGAAGTCAAAGCAGCGAACGAGACCCTTCGCTGTCCCCTTCCCCTCTTCCCTATCCTACCTTTCCCTTTCCCATTTACCCCTAATTGCCTCAGTATCCCACGGGGAGAAAATTAAGTTGGATCCGAGGGTGGTGAGAAATTTTGAAGTCCTGTCTGTTTTTCTGACATTTGTCTTTTTACTGCAGCATCGAGAAGTACCTCATGAAAACCGGAAAACCCTACCTGATGCAGTTTCTCCACTAGTTCTATCTGTGGCTGATGATGTCAACCTTTCAGTGGCGAGAGTCAGGAACTTGGATAGTCCCGCAGCCCAAGGAAAATGTTTGGGTTACCCTCGCCAAGTCCCTCAAGCAAGAGAGTTTATGCCTCAACACAGATGCAGCGGAAAACCCGCTAACTACGTGCCTAGTGGGTATCCCCCTGCGAGAGGATGACACCCTTCTCGCAGGTTTTCGTCCCCACCCAATCAAGGATTGGGACGCCTGGCTCGAGACACTTAAGCATGCACCACACGAGCCCCAAGAATTGGAGCTTTTGGGGTCTGCGGCAGCCAATTTTTGTGTAGAGTTCGGATACACTCTAACGGGTAACGAGCCTTACAGAGCTCGAATTGGAGATATCAAAAGACACGGAGTGTATCCCCTAAAAAAGTCCATCTATAACTTTGGCAAATGGTGCAATCGTACCATCACTAAACCGTCCACCCCGTCGAAAGCCAAAGCGAATGCCTATCCTTTGACCCTTCCACCTGGTATATTCCTTATCTGCGGGGACCGGGTGTGGGCTGGGATACCGTCTCGTCCTGTGGGAGGGCCGTGCACGTTAGGCAAGTTAACCCTCATGGCCCCTGGCAAAACCCAAATTTTAGACTGGAAAAATTCTAATCAGGCCTGTCAAAAAAGAGAACTTAACCATTGGGATGAAAATTGCCAATCAGAAGTTAATCATTGGAGTTTCTCAAAGAGGGTGGCTGCCTCCGTCTTCGTGCCCTGGGCGGCGGCAGCTAAGGCGCTAGGGGAGTTAGGCCATCTAGAATGTTGGCTGGGTAAACATGCCAACATGACGTCTCGTGCACTTGCCCAACTGTTACAGGACGGTGACACCACTAGGCGCTCCACGCTGCAAAATAGGGCCGCCATAGACTTCCTTCTCCTCGCCCACGGGCACGGGTGCGAGGAGTTTGAGGGTCTATGCTGCCTCAATTTAACATCCCATTCGAAGAGCATTCACTCAACTATCAAGGGTATACAAGACCAGCTGAGGGATTTGCAAGTTGAAGGCAAAGATTGGTTAAGAAATGCCTTTTCTAGCATCGGGATTTCTGGTTGGAGTTCAGAGTTATTAACATCCTTGACATGGATTCTCATTATTGTTGCTGTTGTGTGCTGCATGTTCGCTTGTTTGAAGTCCTTTTTTATTACCTTAGTCTTACCATCCTCTTTAAGTAAAAAGAAACGGGGAGATGTAGGAGTGGTTTCTATGGAAACCAATTCCCAGAAGCCCTCAAAGAAGGCGTGGTGGAGCAGACCATTCCATGGGAAAAATCCCCCACGCTCCACAGTCACGATAGTGTAGTCCTAGCCCGCCTTCGTTCCTCCCCTTTGTTATAAGTGGATAATCAGACTGTTTGTAACGTTTAAGTATGTGCCTCCTTTCTGGAAGATTCATGTTCCTTGTAACGGTGATTCGTTCCCGGCCCCTGATCCCTCCCCTTCCCTATTCGGGTTGGTTGTAATCCCTAATCCCCTCCCCATCTTCACCCTTTACCTCGTTTGTGATTGGTTGCTAGCCGATGATAAAAGAGCTTGCACTGCGTCATTCGGGGCTCTTCAGCCCTGGGACGAGGAGGAATAAAAACCCTTCTGTTGCCCTACTGAGGAGTCGCTCCTTTTTCCTCGCCGTCGACTGCGGTGTGCAGGAAATAACCTGCGACCCGCCCACGCCTCAGATCCCTGAGGAGACCATCGCGGTCTCCACCGTTTGGGCACCTGAGGGTTAGCCCTCTCGGCGACACTCGGGAGAGCTGGGGCAACCATCGACCGGTGGAACCGCACTCGAGAAGCAAGGCGCGGATCATCGTCGCGCCCGCAGCGCTTCGCTGCCGCTTTTTTTCTTTTTTATAATTGCTTTATTAGGTCAGCATTCCAAAACCCTTTCAAGAGTATAGTGTTTCATATGAGACAATGATCATCAGCTCTGCTGTTGTTATAAGGGAAAAACAAATGTTCTTTTTCAATTTTTTCTGATGGTTAAAAGTAAATAATTTTAAAACAATCTTAGTTTTTAATACACTTTTTAATGGTATTTTTTGCACAAAATAATTTTGTGTTACACTTTCAATCTTCAAAGTGCTACAATTATTCCTTGTGACATCCGTTCCCAGACTTTCTGGAAGAGCACTGGGAAGGTGTGCAAGTGGTGGAAATATATTAAAAGAGAGAAGGCATGATGTATGTGTGTTCACATGTCATTTACCACAAACACACAGGAAAACAAAATGGAAAATTACCCTCCTAGTCTAGCACTGGCCTTTGGGATATCCAGTAAGAAATGTTAAATCCATAAGGACCTAAAAAGTATGAAGTCCTACTTGTCCCAATCCTACAACTATTTCCCATCACTCCAGAGCAAAACTCGAAACTTTATAACAGAAAAACAGAACTGAAATTACAGTCATTACAGCAAGAGAAAAGGAGATATCATAGTAATATAAGTTCCTGTAAGACTGACTGATTACTTAGGGAAAGAAATCTGGGTGATCCTGGGAAACTTGCAGCAGAAGGAAAAAAAAACAGTAGTTCTTGACTTTTTGGTGTTTAGTTGAACTATGATTTTAAGGGAGTTATGTATAAACAGACAGTAATTTATATCATTAATTTCAGCTGTCAAAGCAGGGGATGTTGGCCTGTATAAGTGCATATATGTGTGCTGTCACTAAGGGCAGCAGATCAAAAAATTCTAACCAGATTTATTCTTTAAATTTCACATTTGATGAGAAAGTGGGGTACTGTGGCATCAATCTTTATGCATTCTCCCTCACCATATTAAGCCTAAAATCTAGTCATAATCCCTCTTAGGAGGCACTTTATTTTATCCTGTAACAGGTTTAACACATTTCAGCTATTGCACACATACATATGTGAACTTGCTGGAGTTTATCTTCTGTATACACTACAAATGTTTGCAACAAGTTTGGCCTGGCATATTTCTGAAATAATGAAAGTATTTTAATTTTTGAAAATTGATAAGAAAAGAAGGTATGTAGTTAAGGCACTGTACAGTTCTTGTTGGTTTATCAAAAGAGATCACTTACTTTGGGAAAAGTGATGACCATCCTGGGATGAAGCCAGGATCTCTGGTGAACCACAGGAGGGTCATTAGAATGAACAGGACAAGTGTAACAATTTCTGGGTAGCTATAGCAGAAGTAGAATGAATTATAAATTTTCCTTAAATGACACTTGGATTTACCTGCTCTTGTTTGCAGATTTATAGTTTGAAATACCTAATTGGTCCAAGTTTCTTGTACTCCTCCTGAATCACCTGTGATGAGGCCTCTTCTCTAGCTGTTTTCTTCTTGCCACACTTGAACATGTTTTTAAAACTGGATTGTAAAGCAGTAATATTGAATAATGAGTTAATTATGTATACAGAAAAAAGTGCCCAACCTTGCCAGTTACCAATAGTAGTTGACAAATGTAAAATTGTCACTTTACAATGCAGTATCTCCCATTTAGTTATCACACACAAAACTGAGTATATTGGAATTAATTGACAATGGCCAGTGGGACACTGACAGAGGCAGCAACAAAATGTGTACTGTTATTGACCAGCTCATTTGCCCAGGAAGGATGAAACTTTAATCATGTAAACTAATTGAAAGAATCAAATATATAACTCTTTAATGAGAGTCTCCTTAAATCTATGGCTTTTTTTTACTTTGTTTTTGAATGAAAAAGTTTTAATCACATGAGTAGCCTACATATATTCGCTTCAAGCCAGGTTTTCATTCTTGGATAAGACTCTTACACAATGTTAAAAAGAACATTATCAAAACAATCAAGAAAAATGAAACTATAGATGTTCACATATGGAGTGGTAAGCATGGGATGATCCTGTCTGCTTAAAACTAGTCTCACTTTTCATGTCTTGCACCATAAGTAGCCATGTAATTGTGCAAGATTGGTGTCCCACATATCTCTCCAGATGTTAGTGCACTCATGGATAAAAAGGCTTGGAACAGTCATCCCAAAAGAAGTATTGTCCTCTCAAAAACCATAAAAGCCCAAGCTCTGTGGAGAAACAGAAACCCTACCATACCACCACATATAAATTTAGGAAAAGTTTCTTACCTCACATTTACAAATACAGTCATCCAGTTTCTAACAGACATTGTTCAAGTATTCAAACCAATGCCTCACTCCAATAAAGGGTGCACTCCTATGACTCTTCCAGTCAGAAAAAAATGTACATGATTTCAGTATTCTTCTGTCTTGCACACATGCACTGATTAATGATGATGTGTGTATATTATAAAAGAGTGAGTACACCCATTTGTGGTATGGACTTTTCACACTGGGCTGAATAGTCCAGGATCCTTATTTTAGAAAATTTTTCTCTCATCTGGAGATTCAGCCATACTAATCAAGGTCACAAAATCACTGTTGCTGCATTTCCTTCCTATTGAGCCTATTAAACTAAGATGCAATATTTACTCCTGGTACAAATTACCTTTTATATCAATAACTTTTCGTTTTATTGATTATACCATTCACTTACTCAAACCCAAGGAAAAGCCACTGGAGCCAGACCCAGGAGAGCAACAGAATAATAACTGCAATGGGGATGGAAAGGATAAACCAGGATCCAAAACTGATGCACTGGCAACATGGGTAACGTCTGGATGAAAGTAAAAAAAAAAAAAAAAAAAAAAGTTTAGTTCACCTTTGCAGAGGAATGAAGATTTGTGAGAATTGCCAGAAAACACAGCTGCAGGAGAGTACTTCTGGCTGGCAGCAGACTTCAGCATGAGGTGGCCCATGGTATCCTCTTACCTCACGCTACCATCCTGTTCCTGGTCATCATGACCACTACAGGAACCAGCTGTACCAGTTATTTGAGCAATGAATCAGCAACCCGTCTGGGGATCTGACACTGACTGAGGTGTGTCTACAGTGAGTTCAGTAAGCAAGGGAGGGTCATGCACAACCTAAGGGCTCTTAGGACTGTAAAGAAACAGAACTTGAAAGAAAGGAGTTTTTTGAGGGGAGGTTTTAGCACAAGAAAACATACTCAAATGAAAAAGCTCCAATTAATGTAGAAGACAACAGTGGAAGCAACACTGAGAATTGTATTGTTTAGACTTCCATAAGTGATTCAAAACTGATTAAAATCAAAATTATTATTGTTATTTTCCATAAATGCTCATTGGCTAGGTGGATTTTCTCTCCACTCGCCTTGTCTCTTTGAGGCTGTCTCAATCTACTGTTTATCAATGTGGGTCATTCAAGCAGAGATCTCTCTTAAATGTGCATTTAAGAAAAGGAGAAGGGTTTTGGTTCTCTGAAAGCAATTGCTTTACTGTTGAATGTGATTGATGCCAGATAGGCAAAAAGACGGTGAAAAAAGCCTATTTTCCAATTTACTTTGTGAACAGAAGTGTTGAAGGTTAGATCTAGTTCTTTTCCTCAGGAATTTTTCTCCCGTGGGTTGCTAAGACACAAATGACTGGGTATTTAAGAGAAACAAAGCACAAGGCTAGAGCCTTTCTCCTTGGCAGGGTGGGGTAGAATTGCCCTTCATGGAAGCCGGGCCTGACAACGCGAGATTTGGAGAGACTGAAAAGCAAGGGCAGGGGGGAGGTCACGCTCTCTTGCTCGGGACCCTCGGAGCTGGACGGTCGGAGCTGCTGTCTGCTGAACCCATGGCCCCTGAGAAGCCAGCGCGGAGCTGCCGGTCTGTCTGCTGTGAGTCTCTGCCCTCTGCCCCATCCGGAGCCGACCTGCCTGCCACCAGCCCGGTCTGAGTTTTCTCCGCTACATTGTAGCGGGGTTTTTCCCTGCACGTGGAGACCCCTTACCGTCCCAACTCCCTGTGTCCGGGGATCCTGCTGTGGCACCGACACCAGCTGCCCCTCCCGAGGGTGTGGGGAGAAAAGGCTCTCCTCCATCCCTCCCTGCTTCGGGCAGTCGCCATTGCCGTGTGCTACCTGAGCTCACGCCGGAACCCCCTGCAGGCACTGGGGAATCACCACACCCAGAGCGCCCCCTGCAGGCACCAGAGAATCATCACACCCAGAGCGCCCCTGCAGGCTGTGACTGGAACTGCACCAAAGGGAAAAGGTGCCTGAAGCCGAGCAGGCTGCCACTGGGTTTCTGGTTCTGTTTGCTGGTCAACGTTATAGTTGTTATTTGTTATCCTTGTTTTAGATAGTAATAAAGAACTGTTATTCCTATTCCCATATCTTTGCCTGAAAGCCTCTTGATTTCAAATTTATAATAATTCGGAGGGAGAGGAGTTACAGTTTCCCATTCCAAGGGAGGCTCCTGCCTTCCTTAACAGACACCTGTCCTTCAAACCAGGACAAGAAGTTACTCTTTCTTTGACCTCCTCCAGCTCCACTGAGAGAGCTTTTAATGCTAAAAGTGAGAAAATTCAAGTTTCCTTGAGCAGCCTTTCTCCTTGATGCAAAAATCAGATGGAAGGGAAAGAAAAATGTCCAGACAGAGGATACCCTAATGACTATTTCCAATTATTAGACAATCTTTTGTGTTTCAGATCTTGCTAGAAGGAAAATAATTTTGATGGTTCCATAGGGTTTTGAAGCTTTAAGTGCTTATTATAAATGCTCTCTCAAGTATTGTGCTGACTTTAGGTTTGATCTATACTTACTATGATGCTTACATAGATCACAAATAAAGTGCTAGCAGGGACCAAAACTAAACCCCTGCCCTTTTTTTTGGAGTGATGCTCTAAGTTGCAACTGTACATAATGATGAGACAATGAAACTGTCAATATAACAATATAGAATACATAAAGCATTGTGCTGTTCCATATTTTATTGATTACATGGCTATGTACCTTTTATTACATGGTTAGCTACATCAATTTTTGAATGTAAAAATTGCAAGATAGGAAAGAACAGACATCAGCATAGCAATGATTTCACATTTCATCACTTGCTAAAGTGTTTATGATCTTTCCTGAAATATGTGTGATAATTTCTTATTGAGCAACAAAACAAGCTCTTAAAAAATTTATACTGAAGAGTCAATTCCATTACAAAATGTTGGTTTATTGTGGTCAGATTCTACAATAAGTTTGTACAGGGCTGAATATTTGTGTAAGTATTTCTAGTAATCTGAATATTGAAGTTAGGTATTCTTCATCTCCAGAGCAAATATTCCTGAGGTAGAATGGATGATCAGTTTAAATGATTTTTAAAAACAATCTATTATGTAGTTCTGGTTGGATTATCTGTTATTGTTGGATTATCTACTACAGGTCTTGCCTAAAGCAAGGATTGACAGGACACACCGATTTATTTTCTAGACCTTTTTCCTCTGGAAAATGAACAAGTGGGATTGATTTTAATAATCCTCTTTCTACAGGGATTCAGTGTCAATAACAGTAAACTCTGCAGACAAACACTACAAATGCTATCAATAATTGGTATTCAACAAATTTGCCATGTGCAATACAAAACAGTGGGTGGGTGGCAAAAAAGGATTCTGCTTTATTTTGTTTTGTTTCAAAATTGGAGTAGGACTATTTCTGACAATGGTAGTTTGCAGAAGAAAAAAAATGATCAGCAAGAACTATTGGATTTCAAGGGGTTTGGAAAGAAATCTGCCAATTCTCTTTTCAAAGCAGTTCTACTTAAATATGAAAATGAATATTAATAAATGCTTTGGAAAACCTTAAAACATTGTTCCATTGAATGCAAAGTTTCAGATTGGCTTGAAATTATTTGCTTTTTTGTTGATTAATGGACCCAGATTTCTCATTTCAGCAGTGCTTAGCCTCTTGAAAGTCTCCCGATGCTCTTTGCTAAGCAGGCTGAACTTACATCCTGCTGTACTTAAAAATTAATAACAGATCTTTAGATAGTGCCTGTTCTATTCATGCTAAGTAGTGTTTTCCTTCTCAGACAAATCTATCTTTTTCCATGCAGCTACCCAAATAGTAAAGTACTACTTAACCAAACAATGGTCATCTTGTTGCATGTGTTGGCAGAATGTATGCACATTCTGCTTCCTAGAATACAGATCACTTATAGACTTTCCCCATGTAAGACAAATACAAACATGCAATTTCATTTCGTCTTCTTAACAAACAATTAAGAAAAACAATATAATCAAATAATATCAAATCAAAGAGCAAGGTTTCTACTGTGTTTTAGGGGAGTCATGTGAGAGCTCAAGAAAGAAAGTTAAAAATTTGGACTAAGAAGAATACAAATAATATAATATAGTCTCTTACGAATTGAAGTGCTCAGTAAAAATCAGATTAGTTGATGTTCCTGTGATTGTGGTCAGTCCTCCAATGGTAGCAGAGTAAGCCACACATAAGCACATCACTTTGAAAATCCCACTGTATTTGTCCTTTCTGCTTTTTCTCTCTGATTCAGCAGGTGGTAGGTTCTGCTTAGAAAGTATATACACCAATTAATGTATAAGAAGGGCTCATCATTAGGTACAAAAATAGAACTCAAGGATATCTCAGAAGAACCAGACAATTTACTGGCAATATAGTTGTCTGCAGTGTGGTTTGGTTGGCAGTTACACTGGTACTGCAATTATTCATGTAAAGGAAAAGGAGACAGAGTCAAATCCTAAAGTCCTTTCCCTCATCTGTCTTTACAGAAGAACTGCCTTTGTATAGACTGATACATATGCACACACGTGATATATAGAGTTTGTACACTGGTGAGGTTGCTTTAACTTGTGTAAAATGGGAGGACAAGATCAGTAATGAAATAACTATACAAGCAAAGTGTGTACATGTGTGTGACTACAGGTATATTTCTTTTTTCACATGTAACCAGCTTCATTGCTACCTGTGCCATGTTAGGAGTGTCATAGAAGTGAGATTTAGGTTAAAACTAAGTTTCATTGCATAATAAAAAGAAACTTTAGGTACCTGTTCCTTTCCTTTTTCATTTTCCTTTTCAACTGTGCATGCAGTACTACCAACGTTGCTGTTATATCTGGAAAAACAAAGGCATGTGTTGTAACTAAACGGATATTCTATTTAGATGAGTTTTTAGAACAGAATTTACTAATTTAATAACAATTACCCATTAACTTGTTTTTCTTTCTCTTTCCAATCTGGGTTTTCACATTCTCCTATATTTTCTGTAAGACAGTGATGCAAAGACAGAAAAGCATTTGAGGAAGTAAAACTGGAAAGGCTCCATCAGCACATCTCATCCATGCACTAACTTCACATAATCCCATCAGTACATTTGCAAGCACCAGTCTCAGAAACAGTTGATTTGTGCCCTACTCCTTCATGACTCCTGTTCCCCAGAATCTGAATCTTCTAATGAGGAGAAATATTTCTAATTTACAATCCAACTGTGTAGGTAATCAGTTTAGATTCAGTTGTTCTACCAGCATTACCCTGTAGCTTGAAGAGCTCCTTTCTTGTGCTAACATTTAAGCCTTAGCACATCTATAGCCTGGAGTCATATTTCTTTCCAGCCATCTTATGAGGCTGATAAGAGGCCCCTTCCCTTCTCCCCTCCTCATCCAACTGCTACATTCTGCACCTGTTCAGTTTTAATTAATCTTTGTGATCATGAGAGAGCTCACACACAGTGATCCGAGAGCAGTCTCACAGTGAAGCATATGATGATGCCAGTACTTCTCTGGCCATTTGATTGCACTTGCTGTGTTCCTCACTGCTGAGTGAGGGTGGCAGAGGCAGAACTGCAGTGCGCCTACCGTCCAGCTCCAGTGCTGGGTTGATGGAGCCATTAGAGGAGGACATCTCCAGCTCATCAGCTTCTTCTTCAGCTCTGATGATCTGCTGAGCTACAGCTTCTACAATTGGCATCACCATGGCAGCAGCAGAGGTGTTGCTGAGCCACATTGACAAGAACGCACAGCTAACCATGAAACCCAGCATAAGCCTGGAATAGGAGAGAAGAGTCTGTGACTGCTACAGTAACACCTCCTGTCATCACTCTATTTAATATAAATACAGAACTTTGTCAACAGAAAAGTTGAAACACTGAAAATTTAAAGCTTGTCATTCTGAGAACATCTTTGAATTAAAACTGTCTCTAAGACACCAGTGCTGAGTACTGGGAGACCATCCCTGTCCTGGTCCTGCTGGCGACATATTTCTGATACACATCAGTTTCTCCAGAAGAATACATAACGCAGAATCCAGAAGTCTCCTGCTATTTCGCTTTCACTGCTGCACCCTTTATGACCTCTAATGCAGAGGTGTCCTGCAGTAATATCTCTGCCTTGGGCTGGATGGGGCTTCAGTGTGCACAGGCTGCCCAGGATCCGCCATGAGCAGCTGAGGAGGGAGTGCAGAGAGCAGCACCGTGCCTGCCATGGGTACAGCTAGTGAGCAGCAGGTGCTGAGAGGTGGGTAGATCCTCTCCTTCACAGATCATCTCATCATAATCTTATCATCCCTTTGTCATGATCAGGAAATGTGATAGATATGAGCTAGTTATGAAGGATGCTTCCTCAGGGTTACAGCTCTGTGGAGTTGCTTCAGGTATCCTCAGATGCTGGCTGCAGGTTTGACTGTCCACAGCAAGTTCCCCAGCACTGTTCAGCTTAGCACAGCACACCATCCACTTGTGTCCTCCCTTTCAACATTTTCAACATTTCAGCTAAAAGATGATTAGGAGTGTTCAAAAGAGAAGTTGAAATAATTAAACCTATATAGCACAAGAATACAGCTTAAGATAATGGGAGGCAGTAGAACAAGAATGTAAGGAGAATTTTTTCCAAACAGAAAGCTACCAGCTATCATAAGAGGCAGAACTAAATCAAAATACATGCGATATTTAAAATTAGGTCAGTAAAATTACTGAGGAATAGAAATAATCCAGCATTCCCATGAAGTGTCATTATTTAAATCGCTTAAGAGGCATCTTTTTTTTTTAGACCTGGGGTTTCTGATTTTCTGACCATTTGCTTCCTTTCTGCATCCTGGCAAGGAGTTGTCAGAGACTGAAAATAGTTCATGCCTCAAACACTGATAAAAAGTTTTGATCAGAGAAGCCTCCCTGAGGATACCTGACTGGGACCTTGAACTGAGTCAAACTGCTGAGATTAGATAGAGGGAAAAGCCTATTGTTCAGTCATCTCAGTCTGAGGGAAAGGAATGCGTCCACAGAAGCTGAAGTCACCAGCTGTACTGAGAATCATTTCTGGCTGAGTTTGGGTTGAGGGCAGAGCACAGCTCACAGAAGCCAAGTTTGCACAGTCTTACCCCCCCAGCTGAAGGCGGGAGGAAGATGGCATAACCTCTGGTCAGAGGCAATACACACTCATCCTCCATTACACAAACTGGCCCAGCTGTGGAGCTCCCCCAACCCCACAAGCCACATCCACGGGACTCTCATGCAAGAGGCAGCTGAGGGGGAGTCACAATCCATCACAGACCCCCCAAAGTGCTCCCCAGACGCCTTGCACCACAGGAGTGCACGTGATGCAAGCAGTCTGCTGCTAGAGGCTGCCCCCTCCCCTGGGGGGACATGCCTGGACATTTCCACCTGGCCTGAGTGTATATTAACCCATGGCATTCTATGCTTTCGGGGGACTTCCACCACCGAGACCAGCTGAAGAGGACATCAGGACACCAGTGGGGCCCACGGAGTGGTGATACTTCTTTGTCCCTGTCCCTCTCTGTCCCCCCATCTTTCTCCCTACTCCCCCTTTCCTCTATTTTCTTCTCTCTCTCTTTCTCATATTTACTATCAAATAAACCCCATACTATTGATTAGCATATGGTCTCGTTTGTACCTTAATTCGGGCAGAAGTATTTCCAAAGAACCTTAATAATTGGATCATAACAGCAGTCATGAGCATGATGTATTCTGGGAAGCTAAACTCGCCCCCTAGATCTTATCTGCACCCTTACTGGCATGCTGACAGATGCATCTGTGAGCCTAAACCTTTTCTGCAAGTTTGTAAAGCAAGCAAAGAAAGATTTTTCACTTCCTAAGATATATGTTGATAGTGAGTAAGCAGAGTGTGTGATTTCTTTTCCCTTATCATCTCATCCAGCTGAGGAAGTGCCTATCCTTTGATTTTTTTTTCATATGTAGACAAAGGAAAACACCTGAAGTAAAGACATTGTGTTAATGTGTTTTCCTTCCTGTGATGCCTTAGGTTTTAACTTCTTATTTTTTTACATTAGGACTGCTCTAAAACTCCATAAATTGTCATCTAGTGTTCTGTTACTGTCATTTAGACGAAACAATTTCTCTCGGGGCTGGAGTTTCAAGGGCATACTGTTTTTTTCCAAAAGCCCAAAATGTAAACACCCATGGACAGCAGCGATTGTGGGTTCGAGTCCCATCTGGGTCGCCATTTCCCCCCTTTTAGAGGCTTGACAAGGCTTCTACCTTGTGAAGTCTCTATTCTAAATATCTACTATATATTAATAATCTAGATTAATAATCTATTAATAATATACACTTAATAACAGTAAATATTTAACTTTGTTGCGTTCCCTGCTTCAGTCCCACCCTGGTACCGGCAGCGGAGTCCTAGCGCTACCCTAGGAAGTCGTTCGCGATCTGGAAGACTTCCTCGGAGTGCTGACTATGAGCACAGCTGGCCCGCATTCGGTCCGGGGAGATGTTGCCCCTGGAGCGTGGTGAAACAGCAAAGAACTACCAGAGAAGGAGGTCTCTTGGTATGTGATTTCGGTAGGTTTATTGCCTCCAAAGGGAGCACATGGACCAAGAGCCAAGAGCAGCTTATTACATCGGTATTTAAGGGAGGAACAACACCCAATAGGATGAGGGCAGGGGACAATACAGGGGAGGGGCTGGGGTACATGATCAAATGGGGTTTAGGGAGGGGAGGGGAACAGAGAGAACAACGAATGAACTATGGAGTGACAGGGAATTTCCCAGAGCGGGGAAACATAACAGACAAGTCCAGTAACCAATAGCAGGAGCTTGGGTCCGTGGATTGGTGGTCCAACTGCTGCCCCTGGGAGCTCCGGGGGGAAACCCTCTGTCCGTGGAACCTGTCCGGAAGTCCTCTGGTTCCGAACACCGCAACATCTCCCCCTGTCTTTTTACTTAAAGAAAGTGATTTGTTAGTACAATGAAGATAATAACTAAAATCCAAAGCAAAGTCTTGAAAATCTGCAAATAAACAAACAAACACTGTTAAATCATTGTCTCTCTACAGGACTGGGAATGATTGGGGTATGGGAGGTACATGGGGTAGGTTTCAGGAGAGTCTAAGGGGAAGATATCAAGAAGAAGGGTCTCAGTGATTTTTCTTGATGACTGTCGAAGTTTGGAGTTTTCTTTTTCCTTCTCTTCCACTCTGATCTCTGTGGAGCAGCGTCTGTTGGTGGATGCGACTGGATCTGCTCTGGTGGATGTGTTGGGTGGAGAGTTGTGATGCCTACTAACTTCAGCCATCGTGGTTCAAGTGACTGGTCCTCTGGGATCACCTCTGATGGGGTCTCCAGTGGCATGGGTGGTGATGGAGAGCAGGACACAGTGGATTCAGCTTTTAATTTCTTTGAGGAGCACGGTGCCGATCCGTTTCCTGAATGGGATGGAGCATGTGGTGTCCAGGAGCCTGTGGAAGACTTAGGTGGAGGGTGATTAGAACTGTTCAGCAGGCTTTGAAGCTGCTGCTTCCATATCTTTTCCCACACCCAATACTGAACCTTAACTAAAATGCCTGTCACGATTGTTTTTATGTCAGATGGGACCAGCACACCTTTAAAGTGAGGAGAATCTCTCCCAAGCTCTCTCTCCACTTTGCTAGGCTCTCGCAAGGCTGCAGGTGACTGTGATTCCCATCGTGGGCTGTTACCCTGAGGGCTGTGCACACCTGATGCCACTGTAAGGCTTGGCTGACCGGCTGTATTGCAGGCTTCAGCCTCTCCACTTTTCGGCCCCCAATCTCGGGGTGTGAACGAGGGAGCGTGGGGATCTGGAAGTGGGCGGTGGTTAGGGGCGGGACTGCAGTTGATATGAGCAGTCCAGGCGCGGGGTGGGGCGGGGATCTCCCTCGGGCTGGGGCAGGGACCTCCGGCGCGAGGGGAGGGACCCGACGCGAAGACACCATCGGCCGCGGGGGGGGAGCCCGACGTGGGGCTAATCAACGCGAAGGGGAAGGAGCCGTGGGAGGGGTTGGGAGGATTCGCGGGCTTTCGGCGTGAGGCTGCGCAGTGGGCGCAGGGGTGTAGGCACGGCGCCACGAGGCCGCCGCCATCTTTAAACTTGGAACAATGGGGGAGCGCAGGCGGCGCGAGTTTGACTGAGGGCTCGGAGAAAGGGTTTGGGGTGAAGCTCGCTATGAGGGAATCAGTCTCATAGCGGGGAGAACTGAGGGGCGCGCTTTCCTGCAGCGGGGAAGAGGGATTGGGAAAAGGGGAATTAGGAACGTGGGGTGGGTGAGTCGGGGATTTCGAACTTTCAGGACAATTACGCAAAGTATAACAAATTACACTCAACAACGGGAAAAATTTTCGGACAGAAACATCACCCCCTCTCTCCACTGCCTCTAAACGTTTTTCTACTAACTCCCAAAAACTCAGAGTTTTAACAGAAGAAGCAGAAGCAAGAGGGACATAGGCAAAGATCCATTTAACAAAACGTTTCCAAGCCCTCTTATTAGCTTTCCCGTTTTTTAACTTTAGGGTCTCTTTAACTTGGACATAAAACTCCTGCTCTATTCAAGACAGCTTAATACCCATTGTCTCCGAATAAAAGCCTCCTTGCTCTTTTTATACGATACAAAACTCTCCCTCGAGCCTGATTCCCGCTGCCTATCGCGGATTAGACCTCACCGACCGCGCTCGGTTCTCGGTGGCTTTCCGGCCGCTATCACGGGCACCGAGCTTCGCCGCCACGCGCAGATCCTGGTCCTTTCCCACCGCGTCCCGCAGCCGCCAAACCTCACCGCTCCGTGCGGGTCTTGGTTCCTCGATCCCGGCTTCAGTTGCCGTCACCGGCTCCGGAGGGAGAAACATCCAAAAGAGCAAGGGTCTCTGGTCTCGTCAGTCCGTTCAGCTAACGTACACACTTCAGACGCTCCAGAACGGTTGCTGACGGCCCCTGCCAGCCCCCCGCTAAAACGCGGAAGTTCTCGCTAGGGGAGCGGCGTCCCGAAGGCGCAGTCCGGACCGCTGCTGCGTATCCAGGTCGCTCGCAGGGAACCCCGAGAGGTCGGAGTCCCTGTTCGGTGCGCCACTTTGTTGCGTTCCCTGCTTCAGTCCCACCCTGGTACCGGCAGCGGAGTCCTAGCGCTACCCTAGGAAGTCGTTCGCGATCTGGAAGACTTCCTCGGAGTGCTGACTATGAGCACAGCTGGCCCGCATTCGGTCCGGGGAGATGTTGCCCCCGGAGCGTGGTGAAACAGCAAAGAACTACAAGAGAAGGAGGTCTCTTGGTATGTGATTTCGGTAGGTTTATTGCCTCCAAAGGGAGCACATGGACCAAGAGCCAAGAGCAGCTTATTACATCGGTATTTAAGGGAGGAACAACACCCAATAGGATGAGGGCAGGGGACAATACAGGGAAGGGGCTGGGGTACATGATCAAATGGGGTTTAGGGAGGGGAGGGGAACAGAGAGAACAACGAATGAACTATGGAGTGACAGGGAATTTCCCAGAGCGGGGAAACATAACAGACAAGTCCAGTAACCAATAGCAGGAGCTTGGGTCCGTGGATTGGTGGTCCAACTGCTGCCCCTGGGAGCTCCGGGGGGAAACCCTCTGTCCGTGGAACCTGTCCGGAAGTCCTCTGGTTCCGAACCACCGCAACATTTAACAACAGTAGATATAGAAGAATTGTGACTATGATTACTATGAGCAGTTCTTTAAGCACTGAAGCATTATTTAAATCACGCTCTCTTCTGCATCACTCTTTGTTTTCTCAGTTGTTTCAGGAGCAGAAGCTTTCTTGACTCTGGAGTAGTGGATCCAGGGTCCTTTGCCAGAGACTTTGACTGCAGTGAGGGTAGTCAGCAGGACTTGGAATGGTCCTTTCCACTTAGCTTGTAGAGGTTCATTGTCCCACCACTTGATATAAACCCAGTCTCCAGGTTGGAAAAGATGTGCAGGTGTGTCCAGTCCGATGGGTCTGGATAGCACGATGTAATTCTGGAGCTTCTGCAAAGTGGAACCTAAAGCCATTAGATATCTCTGTAAATCAAGTTTCCCTTTTATATGAATTTCCCCTGGAATGTGTGGAATCTGGTATGGCCTACCATAAAGTATTTCATAGGGACTGATGTTATCCCTCCGCCTTGGCTGTATGCGGATCCTTAGTAAAGCTATAGGCAGGGCTTGAACCCATGTCATAGATGTTTCTTGACAAATTTTGCTAATTTGTGTTTTAAGGGTTCCATTCATACGTTCAACTTTACCACTCGCTTGGGGTCTATAAGGTGTATGCAGATCCCAAGTAATTCCCAAAATCTGACTGATTTCTTTAATTACTGTGGCAACAAAGTGTGGTCCCCTATCCGATGACATTCCCAGGGGAACCCCGAACCTTGGAATTATATGATTGAGCAAAATTTTTGCCACTTCTTTGGCTGTGTTAGTGCGACAAGGGTAAGCTTCGGGCCATCCACTAAAAGTGTCAACTAATACCAGTATGTACCGGTATCCTTCTCTACGTGGTAATTCAGCAAAATCTATTTGCCAGTAATCTCCAGGAAGATCCCCTGCTTTTGTTACTCCTAACACAACTCTTTTCCTTGTATCAGGGTTGTTTTTGCAGCAGACTTCACATTTGCTTACTACTGTTTGTACAATTTCAGTCATTCTTCTTCCTATTACTACCTTTTTTAGATGTTTTAGAAGGTTTTCAGTCCCAAAATGTGTGTTTTCATATTCTCTCTGAGCTAGCTCTCGAAGAATCAGGGGTGGGACTACAACTTGATTTGTTGGTGTGACAGCCCACCCACCTTCTGTGATCTCAGCCTTGAGAGATTTAATAAGCTTCTGATCTGCTTGATCATACTTTGGGATGATCCCTGATAAGTTAACTTCCTTTTGGGGAATTATTGCAAGGATACCTTTTTCTGCAACTCCTTTTGCCGCTTTGTCAGCAAAGCGATTTCCCAATTCTGGAGTGGTTTTCCCTTTCTGGTGACCCCTGCAGTGCATAATAGCTACTTCCGTGGGTTTTCTAACGCTCTCCAAGAGGGCAAGTATTTGTTCAGCGTGTTTAATTTGATTACCTTGAGCGTTCAGCAGTCCTCTTTCTTTCCAGATGGCTCTATGGGCATGGACGACACCAAACGCATATTTAGAGTCGGTCCATATATTTACCTTCTTCCTTTCACTCAGGTCCAGGGCCCTTGTCAGTGCAATCAGCTTAGCTTTCTGTGATGACACATCTGCTGGCAGGGCCTTCGCCTCAATTACCTTGTCTTGAGTGGTCACTGCATAGCCTGTCATCCTTTTACCATTTCTCATAAAGCTGCTTCCGTCTGTAAAAAGCTCCCAGTCTGGATTGTCTAGGGGCACATCCGTCAGATCTGTTCGGCTGGAGTAGACCTCTTCTATTGTCTGCAAACAATCATGCTCAGGGACATTGTCAGTTAACGTGGAAGACAGAAACATGGCAGGATTAACAACAGAAGTTGTTTTTAAGGTGACATCATCCTGTTCTAGTAACAATGATTGATATTTAAGCATCCGGTTGCTGGACAGCCAATGTCCCCCCTTTTGCTCGAGTACAGCTGCTACAGCATGGGGTACATACACTACAATGTGCCGTCCAAGGGTGAGTTTTCGGGCCTCTTGGATCAAGACAACAGTAGCTGCCACGGCTTTCAAACACTTTGGCCACCTTTGGGCAACATTGTCTAGCTGTTTGGAAAAGTAAGCCACAGCTCTCCGTTGGTTCTTGAGGTGTTGAGCTAGTACCCTTAAAGCAACATTTAATCTTTCATAAGTAAACAGTTCAAAAGATTTAGTTAAGTCTGGCAATCCCAGTGCTGGAGCTGACATTAGGGAGTGTTTCAGCTGTTTAAAAGCTGCCCTTGTATTTTCTGTCTATATGATAATTCCATTTTCAGCTGCTTTTAATGCTCCATATAGGGGTTTTACCAGAAGTCTATAATTTGCTATCCACAAACGACACCAACTTACTATTCCCAGGAAAGCTTGCATCTCTCTCACAGTGCGGGGCTCTGGGAGTTGACAGATGGCTTCTTTCCGTTCTTTGCTGAGCTGTCGATGTCCACGAAAGATCTCGAGCCCCAAGTAAATTACTGCTTCTTTGGCAATCTGTGCTTTGTCTTTAGAAACTCTGTACCCACTCAGTCCCAAAAAGTTTAATAAACTGATGGTAAATTTAATGCAGTCATCTCTGGTTTTAGCCACAATCAGGATATCATCCACATATTGAAGAATAACTCCCTCTGGCTCTTGTCTTTTCCAGTCCTCTAGTTCCTTTGCTAGCTGATTTCCAAACACTGTGGGACTGTTCTTGTACCCCTGGGGCAAGACGGTCCAAGTAAGTTGACTTTTCCTCCCTGTCTCAGGATTCTCCCACTCAAAAGCAAAAAGCTCTTGGCTGTTTTTATGCACAGGAATGCAGAAAAAGGCATCCTTCAGGTCTATTACAGTAAACCACCCTAAATCGTCTGTCAGTGCAGTCAAAAGGGTATATGGGTTTGCCACAACAGGGTGTATGTCTTCAGTAATTCTGTTAATTGCTCTCAGATCTTGAACTAATCGATAGCTCTTACCATCTGCTTTCTTAATAGCAAGTATGGGGGTATTAAATCTGGACTCACATTGCACTAATAACCCATGTTGGAGGAATTTTTCAATTATGGGTGCTAATCCTTAACGACTTTCTAATTTCAAAGGGTATTGTTTTTTCCTTACCGGTGTGGCTCCTGGTTTGAGAGTAATACTCACAGGCTCTGCTTGTTTGGATCTTCCTGGGATATCACTGGCCCATGCTATTGGATTGACAGCTTTTTCAACTTCAATGGGGATTTCACCACGTTTGTCCTGTATGAAAAGTGCAACAACTTCGACAAATTTAGATTCAGGAATTACAACTTGTATTCCCTTCCCCTTTTTGAATTTAATTTCTGCTTCTAATTTCTCTAGCAAATCTCTCCCTAATAATGGTTTAGGGGAGTTAGGCATGTGTCCTGGGTTAGGCCAGAAGGGTCAAAATCTAGGAAGTGATCTGTGCTGCAGGAATGCAGGAAGGCATACAACTTCCTTCCTGCGAGAGAGAGAGCCAATAATCAGGTAGTTTTAAGAATTGATAAGTAGGTAAACCAATTAAAAAGTTGGTCCGCCTTCAAGGAAAAAACCATATATAAGCAGAGTCTTTCTGACGCTCTTCCTCTTTGGACCTGCTGCTGCTGTGTGGAGAGGAGCAGCTCCTGCTTCTCTCACTGGTAAGGCCCAAGCGCTTCCCTCCCCCCCCCCCGCTTCCAAAGGAGGGATGGGGTGGGGGGGGAAGGGAGGTTTTACGGCAGCCGTGCCGCTGCAGCCGGGCAGGCATGGGGGAGGAAACGGCTGGAATTTTCAGCAGATACAGCTCAGCCGGTGTGCCAGCTACACGAGAGGGAGAGCCAAGCCCCTGCTCCAGGCCAGGCAAGGACCAGACCGGACTCCATCCAGCTCGGGCCAGGCCCTGCCCTGTCACCCCGGACCCAGATGGCCCCACCAGGCCGAGCCAGCTTGGCAGAGCCAGGCAGAGACTCTTGAGAGCGTCTGGCATCCAGCTCGGACCTGTTCAAGCAGCCCGGCAAAGAGCATGTGATCCTCACACTGCCGGAGAGAGAGAGACAGAGATTAACTCTCTCCATGCCTGGACTAAACTCACAGACATCCATCCTTCCTCGCAGAGAGAGGAACGAGTGAGGACACCTACATAGTGCAGCGCAGAGACTTTACAGTCAGTGAGGAAAGCAGAACTGATACCTAGAGGGAGGTGCGTGGGAAGTTGCTTCAAGAGTGAAGCTGAAAACTCTTTTGGAGAACCATGGTTGGGGACTGAGCTAATACATTCTCTGTAATATATGAAGATATAGTCCAAAGGGGGATGTGAGGTTCTTATTGCAGCCAATGAACTGAAATACCTAAGTACAGACAAGTAAATGTTGAAAAAAGTACAGCCTGATGAGAAACTAGAACCAAGAGAGAGGAGAGGCTGTGACCCAGAGCCCTGGTCCCGGGGAGAATGCTAGAGAACCTGAGTTGTCAAGAGAACCTGTGTTGCTAAGCACAGAAGAAAGGATTTTCTTTGTTGCTGCAATTGAACTGGGCATCCTTAAAACAGGTACCCTGTGGACTGTTCATAACCCACCCAAGTGGCTGTGGGAAGGCTACTGGTGTGGGAGAGATCCACCATTAAGCTGGACTTTACTCCGGGCGGCGGTTAATGGTGAGGCAGAAGACCCGTAAAAACTGTATTTTTCTTACAGAAAATCCATGGTGTAAGCAAAAGAAACTTCTCTCCCTGAATGAACTGGAACAAGAGCTGTTTCTGAGGTGGTAAACTGACTGGAAGTCAAAGTGTTGTCTTTTGTATGTTGTCAGGGAGAATGAAATGGAGAGTGGGGAAAGAGAGGTAGTCTGAAGAGTTTGTTCTAGTTTTTTCTTGAGTTTTTTTTTTCTTTTTTCCCTTTGTCTTAGATATATTAATAAAACTTCTTTGTACTTTGTAAAGTTTGAGCCTACTTTGCCTACTCCTAATCCTTATCTTACAACAAGCAATCAAGTAAATTTAAGTAAGTGTGCTAGCATTTAGCCACAAACCTAAATAAGCAAACTAAAACCACGACAGCATGTAAAGGAATTGATGAGTTACCCAGTGTTTGCCCAATTTGAATTTTAAAGGTTGGAAAAAAGGCCGTGTTTTGCTTACCCCTGTCGCCCCAACAACATGTACAGTGTTTTGACTCAGTTTCCCTTCCATGGTATTAAGTACGGAAAATGCTGCTCCAGTATCTACCAAAAATTCGATGTTATCTGACCCCAGCTTAGCTATAACCAAAGGTTCTGCTGGGGAAGAAGCCTTCGGTTCCCATCATTCTGAGCATGAACCCAAGCCTTGTTCGATCGGGAGCTGGGGAAGTGGGGACTTTTGCTTCAACACGGGACAATCATTTTTCCAATGTCCCCACTTTTTACAATAGGCACACTGATCTTTGTCTGCAGGGGAAGTTTTTTTGGATGACTTTTCTTGGATTGTCTTTTTGCTAGGTTGTCGTCTAACTCCTTCATTTGAGCCCCTGTCTCGATATACTCTCCAGGCTACCTCTAGCATTCTATCTATGTCTCGAACCCCCTCTAACTTCTGTAGCTTCCTTCTTATATCATCTGCTGCTTGACCCATAAACAAGAGGACTAGATGTGCTTTTCCATCAGCTGAATCAGGATCTAGACTTGTATATTTGATAGCAGTTTCTCTCAACCTATTAAAAAAATCAGTGGGTGATTCGTCATAGTTTTGCTGTACTGCGTAAAGCTTTGACCAATTTAGAGCTTTAGGGACCCCATGTTTTAACCCATATACTATGAGATTTTGATACCGTTTTAGTCTTGCCATCTGCTCTGGGATGTTTGGATCCCAGTTAGGATCACTTAAAGGATATATTTCAGCAACCGTACCTTGGATTGATCCATTTGCTATGCCTGATTCTAACGATGTTGTAATAGCATTATTAACCATTTGCCTTTCAGTGGGATCAAGCAATGTATCTAACATAGAGTTCAGATCTGTCCAGTCAGGGTTTTGTGTGCTAATAGCTCTATCCACTAGCTTGGCAACCTTATCTGGGTTTTCTTTATACTGTCCTACAGTGGTTTTCCACTGTTCCAACTCAATAAGGGAGTACGGAACCTTTACATATATTGGCCCTTGGTTGCCAACTGCTTGCCGTAATGGGGCTTGCAGAACTGGTTCTTCTCTTTTTTCCTTTTTTGATCTAGTACGTTTTGCCACAGGACTGCGTTCTCGTATGGCCCTTCGGGCTATCCTTCCCTTCCTTCGCCTGCTTAGGGCAGCTAAGATTTCATCTTCCTCTTCAGAAGAGCTATCAGAGGGAGAGCTATCCGATTGTGAATCAGCTGTGTTAAATTTACCTGGATCAGTTCTAATCTTAGGAATCGCAGCCCAAGATCTGCTGCGGCGTACAGCGCTTACGGCCGGGTCGCTTGCTTTGATGACGTCATCCCCTGAGCCAGCTCCTCGGCGCGCGACGTTGCTATGGCAGCTCACAGGCCTGAGAGCGGGAGGGGCTCGGCTCTCCCTGTAGGAGGTCCCCTCTCCGCCCTCTCGGTAGAAAGCTCTGCCCCTCGGCCCCACCTCCAGGGGTGGTGCCGTTGGCTGCACCCGCTGGCATTCCCCTCCCCCTGGCCCCTCCCACCAAGGCGCGCCCGGGGTTGCGAAGAAGGGGGAGGCCTCCTGAAAGCAGGGGCAAAGCGCAGGCGGCTCCGGCTCCCAAGGGGGAGGTGGCACAGGGGCCTGCATCTTCTTTGATCGGCAAAGGCAGTATTCTTCCTTCTTCACTGACAGGGATTCTGTGGAAGCTGCGACTCCCCTCTCCCCCTCCCCTGCCCCTGATTGGAACGGTGGCTGTAGAGGGGGCGGGGCCGGGGCGGTCGCGGCGTGCGCATGCGCAGAAGACGCGGGCACCGGCAGGGCAGACATGGCGGGGGGAGCAGGGGCAGCCGGCGCCGCCGGCGCCGCCGCTGCTTGTGCACCCGGAACGGCCTGGGCCTGGGCTCCCCCCCCCGCCGGGGCTAGAGCAGCCCCTGGGCCGGCCGCGGCTGGGCCCCCCCCCGGGGCCGGCGCTGGATTAGCTCTTAGTGCCGGTGCTACTACATCTGACTCTGCTTCGTCTTTGTTACTGCATACCGGATTTAATATGGGCGGTTTCCCTTCACTCTTTTTCTCTTTTTTCCTTAAGAACAACACATACTGTGATTTAGGTTTCTGCAGCTGCTCATCTTGTGCTATAACTAAAAAGAATCTCAAATACTCAGTTTCTTGGAAGTAGTGCTGTTCACACAGGCGGGATGTTAAATCCAGTATCAGTTCTTCATCCAAGCTGCCAAGTTTAGGCCACCTTTGATTGTCTTTTAAATTAAAAGTTGGCCAAATGGTTTTAGACAACCGTATAATCTCAGGTTTTGTAAACTGTTTGCTCGTCCCGGTTAATTTTTGCCAGTTTTCTAAGACTAGACCTAATGGTGAATCCTTAGGTATTTGAGCATCATCTGAACAAGAAAAGTTGCAACCCATCGTGAGTAGTTATAAATGATACACTAAGCAGGTAGCAACGCAAACAAGTAGGAGGGGGATTCGAACTCCCGAGCTTGGTGCCAGCAGGCAGCAGCTTAAGCCACTGCCCCACCCTTGGCTCCAAACCAAATTGCTGCTGCTGCAGCACTAAGCTCTCACGAGCTAAAACAACCAGAGGGGGAAGTGGCAAGTACGCCACAGCCCCCTTGGGACACTTTATTGAGCCCCAAAGATGCTAAACAAATTCTAAGAGATCAACGATCTCTTGACCCCCTCCCTCACAGACTAAAACAAACAGAATACTGCTTTTATTCCGTTACTCACGTGCCTCTGAGTCAGGTCCAAGGATCCTTCGGCTCTGATACCGTCTGGACTGTGGTCGAAGCCTCCTCTTCCCGTGCTGGTGAAGAATAGAGGCGGGGGCGGGGGCTGGATTTCCTCTGGGGTCCAGGGGTTTTTCAGAAGCCTCCCGTCCCACCAGAGTCGCCAATTCAGATGCCTTACAAAAGGCTGACCTGAAACAGAGGCTGGACAGAGTTAAGAGAATAAAAGAAGTATTTATTAAAACAAGGTACACTTTGGGCCATGCAAGAGTCTCTCAGAGACTACACCCAAAATGGACACCTAGCACGTGTTTTTGGGACAGATATACCTTTGGTTCATCTGCATATCAGAAACCTATTGTCCAATTACAGTTTCGGGTCTTGAAGTCCCATCCCCAGCTTGTTCCCTTCTTCTCTTCGCTGCTGTCCATGGGTGTTTACATTTTGGGCTTTTGGAAAAAAACAGTATGCCCTTGAAATTCCAGCCCCGAGAGAAATTGTTTCGTCTAAATGACAGTAACAGAACACTAGATGACAATTTATGGAGTTTTAGAGCAGTCCTAATGTAAAAAAATAAGAAGTTAAAACCTAAGGCATTACCTGTATTGGGTCTGACTGGGTGTCCTGGGTTAGGCCAGAGGGGTCAAAAATCTAGGAAGTGATCTGTGCTGCAGGAAGGAATACAACTTCCTTCCTGCGAGAGAGAGCCAATAATCAGGTAGTTTTAAGGATTGATAGGTAGGTAAACCAATTAAAAAGTTGATCCACCTTCGAGGAAAAAAACCATATATAAGCAGAGACTCTCTGAAGCTCTTCCTCTTTGGACCTGCTGCTGCTGTGTGGAGAGGAGCAGCTCCTGCTTCTCTCACTGGTAAGGCCCCCCCCCACCTCCTTCCGAAGGAGGGATGGGGGGGGGGAAGGGAGGTTTTACGGCAGCCGTGCCGCTGCAGCCGGGCAGGCATGGGGGAGGAACGGCTGGAATCTTCAGCAGATACAGCTCAGCCGGTGTGCCAGCTACACGAGAGGGAGAGCCAGGCCCCTGCTCCGGGCCAGGCAAGGACCAGGCTGGACTCCATCCAGCTCGGGCCAGGCCCTGCCCTGTCACCCCGGGCCCAGATGGCCCCACCAGGCCGAGCCAGCTTGGCAGAGCCAGGCAAAGACTCTTGAGAGCGTCTGGCATCCAGCTCGGACCTGTTCAAGCAGCCCGGCAAAGAGCACGTGATCCTCACACTGCCAGAGAGAGAGAGACAGAGATTAACTCTCTCCATGCCTAGACTAAACTCACAGACACCCATCCTTCCTCGCAGAGAGAAGAACGAGTGAGGACACCTACATAGTGCAGCGCAGAGACTTTACAGTCAGTGAGGAAAGCAGAACTGATACTCACAAGGGGGTGCATGGGAAGTTGCTTCAAGAGTGAAGATGAAAACTCTTTTGGAGAACTATAGTTGGAGACTGAGCTAATAAATTCTCTGTAATATATGAAGATATAGTCCAAAGGGGGATGTGAGGTTCTTATTGCAGCCAATGAACTGAAATACCTAAGTACAGACAAGTAAGTGTTGAAAAAGTACAGCCTGATGAGAAACTAGAACCAAGAGAGAGGAGAGGCTGTGACCCAGAGCCCTGGTCCCGGGGGGAATGCTAGAGAACCTGAGTTGTCAGGATAACCTGTGTTGCTAAGCACAGAAGAAGGGATTTTCTTTGTTGCTGCAATTGAACTGGGCATCCTTAAAACAGGTACCCTGTGGACTGTTCATAACCCACCCAAGTGGCTGTGGGAAGGCTACTGGTGTGGGAGGGATCCACCATTAAGCTGGACTTTGTTCCGGGCGGCGGCTAATGGTGAGGCAGAAGACCCATAAAAACTGTATTTTTCTTACAGAAAATCCATGGTGTAAGCAAAAGAAACATCTCTCCCTAAGTGAACTGAAACAAGAGCTGTTTCTGAGGTGGTAAACTGACTGGAGGTCGAAGTGTTATCTTTTTTATGTTGTCAGGGAGAATGAAATGGAGAGGTGGGGGAAGGAGGGATGGTCTGAGGAGTTTGTTCTGGTGTTTCTTGAGTTTTTTTTCTTTTCCCTTTGTCTTAGGTAGATTAATAAAACTTCTTTGTACTTTATAAAGTTTGAGCCTGCTTTGCCTACTCCTAATCCTCATCTCACAACAAGCAATCAAGTAAATTTAAGTAAGTGTGCTTGCATTTAGCCACAAACCTGAATAGGCGAACTGAAACCACTACAGAATGAATATAACTCCTTCTCTCTGCCCTGGGTGAATTTGAGTATGGATGATCTTTTACTGCAGGCTCCTGTGATTATTGCCAACCCTTACATAAGCTTCCTGATATTATTAATAATATTCGCCAACACTGTTACCTTATGGAATTCATGGAAATTGTCATCTCCCTGGTACAGAGGGAAATGACCCTTGGGTGAGGAGCTGTTAAAATCTGCCCTGAGGTACCCAGTTCCTGGGTGGAAAGGTATATGGAGGGATTTGGGCAGGTTCCTAGGGCAGTTATCACCTCCCGTTGCCTGGGAGTTTACTCCTGAAGAGGTAAATAACCCTAACAAACTGGCCCGTCGGCTGACAGAAGGGTGCCTCGTTTACTCTCAGGAATGCGAGCAGCTTCTCGCCCTGTACTGGGGGCTCGCCTGGGCCTACCGGGCCTCTGTTCAATATTCTCAGAGGATTGTGGTTGACGCAGGAACTCAAACTGTGCCTGAGGACACTATAGCTGAGACAGGGACACAAACTACAGCTGTGGCTGAGGCAGGGATACAAACCATAACAACTATGTCTGAGATAGGAACCCAAACCACAACAACTACATTAATAGCCCCAGTAGTGAAAAAAAAAAATGGACAAGGCAAGTTTCAGGCCGATTAGTAAGAGAAGAAGAAGAAGAGGAAGAGGAAGAAGAGATGGGGCCAGATCAAGAGGCAGGTCCCTCAGCAAAGGAATCAAAGGGAGTGAGGCAGATTAAACAGGAGACCATAGTTACTCGGTCCCTGACCCCATCCGAACTTCGAGACTTGCGAAAGGATTACAGCCGCCAGTCAGGTGAGAGGATTCCAGCATGGCTGCTGCGATGCTGGGATAATGGGGCCGATAGTCAGCAGTTAGAAGGTCATGAAGCCCAACAGCTGGGATCCCTTGCTAGGGATCGGGAAATTGAAAGAGGACTTGCAAAGAAAGGAGCAACTTGTAGCCTCTGGAGACGGCTTCTTTCAAGTGTGAAGGCAAGATGTCCTTTTAAGGATGATCTTGTAAAGTCCCCAGGGAAGTGGACCAATGTGGATGAAGTATCCAGTACTTGAGAGAATTAGCAGTGCTGGAAATTGTCTATAGTGATCTAAAGGATGATAGCGTCACCATAGATCCAGAGGATATCCCTTGTACACTTGCCATGTGGAGGAAGGTGGTTCAAGGTGCCCCAGCATCATATTCCAGCAGCTTGGCAGCACTTTATTACCCAAAAATGGATACACCAACTGTAGAGGTAGCGTCCGCCTGGCTCCGAAATGTAGAAGAAACTCTGGGTGCTCCCTCATCCCTGCGAGCCACCACCCCAACTTTTAGAAGCAGCCCAAGAGATCGCTCGTCTCCAACCCCAGTCAGAGGGAAAGGAATCCCCAAGAACAGGCCACGTAACGAGCTCTGGTTTTTCCTGTGTGAGCATGGAGAGGACATGAGGAAATGGGATGGTGAACCCACCTCTAAGCTGAGCGCCCGGGCCCGAGAACTGAGGGGGAAGAGACCTGTTAAGAAGGGGCCACCCAAGAAGACTGTCAGTGTAGTTACCACAGAGACACCAGAAGACAATCAGTGATTTCCCAGATATAAGAAAACTAAAACTGTTTCCTACAGTCCTGAGGAGGGAACTTCTGATTTGGCATCACTAAGGTAAGACAGTGAATACTCTGACCAAGAACAGGAATACAGGGTCCCTGCTTCCGGCCAGGAGGAGGAAAGGGATGACCGGGTATACTGGACTGTGTGGATTCGATGGCCTGGCACATCAGATCCACAGAAGTACAAACCTTTAGTGGACACCGGTGCACAGTGTACACTGATGCCATCAAGGCACAAGAGTGCAGAAGCCATCTGGATCTCTGGAGTGACAGGGGGATGCCAAGAGTTGTCGGTAGTAAAAGCTGAGGTGAGCTTAACAGGGGACAGATGGCAAAGGCACCCCATCGTGACTGGCCCAGGGGCCCCTTGCATCCTTGGCATCGACTACCTCAGGAGAGGGTATTTTAAGGATCCAAAGGGATATCGATGGGCCTTTGGCATAGCTGCAGTGAATACAGAGAAGATCAAACAGTTATCCTCCCTGCCTGGCCTCTCAGAAGATCTCTTCATCGTAGGATTGCTGCAGGTGGAAGATCAACAAGTACCGATTGCTACCAGGACAGTGCACCAGAGGCAGTATCGTACCAACCGGGACTCCGTGACTCCTATCCATGAACTAATTCGTCGACTGGAGAGCCAAGGAGTTATCAGAAGGACCCGCTCACCCTTCAACAGCCCCATATGGCCAGTGCGGAAGTCAAATGGGGAATGGCGGCTGACAGTGGACTATCGAGGCCTGAATGAAGTCACACCACCTCTAAGGGCTGCCGTACCAGACATGTTGGACCTCCAATATGAGCTAGAGTCAAAAGCAGCCAAATGGTATGCCACGATTGACATAGCTAATGCATTTTTCTCAATCCCTCTGGCGGCAGAGTGCAGGCCACAATTTGCTTTCACTTGGAGGGGTGTCCAGTACACCTGGAACCGACTGCCCCAGGGGTGGAGACACAGCCCCACCATCTGCCATGGCCTGATCCAGGCTGCCCTGGAACAGGGTGGAGCTCCGGAACACCTGCAATATATTGATGATATCATTGTGTGGGGTGATACAGCAGGAGAAGTTTTTGAAAAAGGGAAGAAAATAATCCAAATTCTTCTGAAAGCCGGTCTTGCCATAAAACAGAGTAAGGTGAAGGGACCTGCACAGGAGATCCAGTTCCTGGGAATAAAATGGCAGGATGGGCGCCGTCATGTGCCTACAGAGGTGGTTGACAAAATTGCCAATATGTCTCCACCAGTTAATAAGAAAGAAACACAAGCTTTCTTGGGCCTTGTAGGATTCTGGAGAATGCACATTCCAGGCTATAGTCAACTTGTGGGCCCCCTCTATCGAGTGACCTGGAAGAAGAATGACTTCAAGTGGGGCCCTGAGCAGAAACAGGCCTTTGAGCAAATCAAACAAGAAATAGCTCGTGCGGTGGCTCTTGGGCCTGTTCGGACAGGACCAGATGTGCAAAATATACTCTACACTGCAGCTGGGGAGCAGGGCCTCACCTGGAGCCTCTGGCAGAGGACCGCAGGAGAAACCCGAGGTTGGCCATTAGGATTCTGGAGCAGGAGTTACCGAGGATCAGAAGCCCACTATACTCCAACTGAAAAAGAAATACTAGTGGCTTATGAGGGGGTTCGAGCAGCCTCAGAAGTTGTTGGGACAGAAGCATGTCTCCTCTTGGCACCACGATTGCCTGTCCTACACTGGATGTTCAAAGAAAACATTCCCTCCGTGCATCATGCAACCAGTGCTACATGGAGTAAGTGGGTGGCCTTAATTACACAACGAGCCCGAATGGGAAAACCCAACTTACCAGGAATCCTAGAAGAGATTTTGAGTTGGCCAGAAGCCAGAGATTTTGGAGCACTGTCTGAGAAGGTGACTCGCGCCCAAGAAGCACCACCATATAACGAGTTACCAGAAAATGAAAGAAAATATGCTTTATTTACTGATGGATCCTGTCGAGTGTCAGGAAACCATCAGAGGTGGAAAGCTGCTGTGTGGAATCCCACACGACAAGTCATTGAGACTGCTGAAGGGGAAGATGAATCAGGCCAGTTTGCAGAGGTGAAAGCCATCCAACTAGCCCTAGAGATTGCTGAGAGAGAAAAGTGGCCCATACTCTATCTCTATACTGACTCCTGGATGGTGGCTAATGCCCTATGGGGATGGCTGCAGCAGTGGAAGAAAACCAACTGGCAGCACCCGGGAAAACCCATCTGGGCTGCTGCATTATGGCAAGACATTGCTGCACGGATAGAAAACATGACTGTGAAAGTACGCCATGTAGATGCCCATGTGCCCAGAAGTCATGCCACTGAGGAGCATCAAAACAA
The DNA here is from genome assembly GCA_034509425.1 of Eopsaltria australis. Lineage (NCBI taxonomy): Eukaryota > Metazoa > Chordata > Aves > Passeriformes > Petroicidae > Eopsaltria > Eopsaltria australis. The sequence continues at coordinate 86,628 of JAVTVJ010002076.1, forward strand.
TGAACGGGTAGATAAGGCCACCAAAATTGGAATAGCTCAGGTGGACCTAGATTGGGAGAGAAAGGGTGAGCTATTTATAGCCCGATGGGCCCACGAAACATCAGGGCATCTTGGAAGAGATGCAACATACAGATGGGCTCGTGATCGAGGGGTGGATCTGACCATGGAGGCCATCACACAGGTTATTCATCAGTGTGAAACATGCGCTGCCATCCAGCGAGCCACACGAGTGAAGCCTCTTTGGAGTGGAGGGCGGTGGCTGGGGTTCCAGTACGGTGAAGCCTGGCAAATTGATTACATTGGGCCATTGCCACGAACACGCCAAGGCAAGAGTTACATCCTCACCATGGTGGAGGCCACAACTGGCTGGCTGGAAACGTACCCAGTAAACCACGCCATGGCTCAAAACACAATTTCAGGTCTTGAAAGACACATTTTGTGGCGACATGGAACCCCAGATAGAATTGAGTCAGACAATGGGACTCATTTTCGAAATAATCTTATTAACTCCTGGGCAAAGAGGCATGGCATTAAGTGGATATATCATATTCTTATCACCCACAGGCCTCTGGGAAGATTGAAAGATATAATGGACTGTTAAAAACTATGCTACGGGCACTAGGTAATGGGACACGGAAGCATTGGGATGTGAATTTGGCAGAAGCCACTTGGCTAGTCAATACTAGAGGATCTGTTAACCGCCCTGGTCCCGCCCAAACTAAACCCTTAGACACTGTGGAGGGAGACAAGGTTCCTGCACTACACATAGGAAAGTGGCTGGGGAAGTCAGTGTGGGTTACGTCCCCCATGGGGAAGGACAAACCCATTCGTGGGATTGTCTTTGCCCAAGGACCTGGGTGCACTTGGTGGGTAATGCGGGAGGATGGGGAGACCCAGTGTGTGCCCCAAGGTGATTTAACTTTGGGGTAAGAATAATGCATGTTGGAAGTTGTATGTTGCAGGATGTAAGTAGCAGAAGGGACATGAGCTGACGAAGAACGAATTTCAGCAAGGGGCAAGAAAAAGGCCACAATGAACAGGGATGGTGCCAGTCCTCGACAATCAAGTTGACTATTCCTCCTGCCCTGACCCCACATTCTGCCGGAAATGGAGACCACGTGGAAGGATGCGAGAGGACAGGAGATAGTAGTTAATGTGATGGGGATGGTTTAAGGATGTAGCTTAAATTGCATGTGTGAGTAGGAAGGGATTTCTGAGCATGATGCAAATGGTATGGAATAAGGGGTGGAAATTGTATTGGGTCTGACTGGGGTAAAGCTCACAGGCCTTACAGTGCTGTACTTTGCTTTGATAGCTGGCATTGATAACAGAGCAGTGTTTTGGCTACTGCCAAGCTGTGCTGTCCCTCTGACATTCCTTCCCCCACTGAAGGGGATGGCGGGGGCAAGATCCTGGGAGGGGACACCAGCAGGCCAGCTGACCCCAGTCAGCCAAAGGGATATTCCATACCATATGACATCAGCTCAGATATATAAGGGAAGGAAGAGAGGAGGAGGAGGAGGCATTAGGGACTTGTCCATGTTTGCCTCCTCGAACAACCACCAAGCGTGCTGGAGCCCTGTTTCCCAGAAAGTGTCCGGACATTGCTGCTGATGGGAAGTAGAGATTGATTGTTTTCCCTTCTTGCTCTTGCGCGCGCAACTTTCAACTTGCTTGTTCTATTTTTTTTCCCCACTGTAATAAAACTGCCTTTACTCACCCTGATAGTCTTTTTCAATATTATTTTCTCCCCTCTCCCAGCGGGAGGGGGAGTGATAGAGTGACTGAGTGGGCACCTGGCCCCTGGCCGGGGTCAACCCACGACACTTCCCCACCACTCACTTAGTTTTATGATTTTTTCCCCCCTCACTGTGTATTTGAACTGTTTTTGCATTTTTGGGCATGTCCAGAATTTTGAAAACACTACTGAAATAAAAATAATCAGCATGGAACAGATTTTATGCTGTAGGCATTGGGTGGGAATGTTCCAACGACTATCAAGAAACAGGACCCCAATATTATTCACAAACTAATCATACTTTTTGTTCAGAAAGATCCTTATTATGAACAGAAGCGCTGCAGGGTACTTCAGCTCAGGATTTAAGCAAAATATTAAAGTGTCACCTACAAACCGTTCATGGAAATTTAAATATCTACTTTGAGTAGAAAAGAAAGGCTGGATTTCTACTGTAGAAAAAGCAGTAGGCAATTATTTCTGGAATACATAGCTTTTCACAAGTATTATTGTCCTTCAAGACATTGTTTAGCACATACCATGCAGGGTTGACACCCACCAGCATCACCATTTTTAAAGCCACTCTTTTGTGAAGATTCCATTTTTCTATTGACGTTGCCAAACAAATTACTCCAATCAGCAGCAGATGAAAGTCTTTAAAATAAGTAGATGCTACCTGAAATGAAAGAAAAAAACCACAAAAACAAGAAGGAAACTAAGTCCATTTTTTAAAATTAAATGGTGAATTTTTTTTAGCATTTGGTAATATCACTTTAATGAAAAAATTCAGTAAGATTATATTCTTAAATAAATAAAGAGACTATTTTTGGCTTAAAATTAAATTGCTAACTTCATTGGAACTGTTAAATTTATGTAACTCAATTATTTAAGAATAAATGCACTAAAGTGCATATGGTGAAAATAAAAATAAAGCTTAGGATAGAACAACCTAAAATAATCCGTCACATCTCATATACATACTAAATCAGCAATTAGATGTTGTTTTTGTTGCTTTTTTATCCATCAAACAGATAAAATAACAACTTTAAGCATAGACTTACAGTATGATTATCTGTGATTTCATCTCTTTGGCATGAAGGTGCACACTCAGCAGTTTGCACATGGGGTCATTATTGTGACATTTTGCCTCTATAATATTAAAGATATTTCATAACTATCTAGCATTTTCCCATTAACTGGCATCTAAACACTGAGCCACTATCTAGAAGAAATTACTAAAGAAATTATTAAAGAAATGTGAACAAGTCCTGAAGACAAAGCATGTAAGCAAGTCTTGAGGCAGAGCTATTGTGATTGGCACTCAGCAATCCCATGGATTTGCCTGACAGGTTTCAACATTATGTGTTTCATTCTTTGTGGTTTTGATTCCTGATATTCACGGTGTAAAAGAGAAAAAAAGAAGGGTTACCTGCTTGGATCCCATTATACCAAACAACGGGAACATAAAGGCGGGGAGCAAAGCTGAAACAGCCAGTGGCAAAGCTTCTGTGAGCCAAAAGATGGCAACTACAAACAATACATATGCACATTCTGCTTCCTAGAATACAAAAGGCACCAATAAAAACAAGAATTGATCCTCCAGGGGGAAAAATATCACAATTCAAAAAGTACAGCTCCATCAGGAGACATGTATTTAGGGTAGTTATTGTGTACTATTGACAATCCTGCTGAGATATGAAATTCAGTCAGTAAAGTAGTTCTAGAGAGTTATTTTCTAAGAGACAGTAAAATTATTTAAATTCTATCACTCAGGAAAGGTGGGAAAAAAGTCAGCTGCCTATTCCTTCAAGGACAATTAATCATCTAGGTCATTCTGAAGCATTCTCAGGCCATGAATTCCTATGAATCAAGAGCATTCTGCCTCTGTAAGCAAACCTTTAAGACTCTAGGAGTACTCACAGTCAATAATAGGTCAAATTTTTTCTCTCCTGAAGTTCTGTCATCAGTAACAATAAGGCAAAGATATCATCTAACAAAAAAGGTATCATGCAAGACTGACAAGGAACACAGCTGTTGTTTTTAAGGCTTGTAATTTTAGTATATTTTTTTCAACTCCTTAAAACCAGGAGTTTTTTCTTTTTTTCTTTTTATTTATTTTTTCTTTTCCCCAGGAGAATAGTTTTCAATGTTGCCTGTAAAATGCAGCCCCAGACAAGTATAATGAGGTGAAGTAAACCTAGTTTCTTTCAGAGTATTAGAAATATCTTTTGTGTAGTCTTTAGTTTATATTTCTACTTTTAAGGAAAACGGTTTGGAACTTTTAGTGCCCCTGGTTAGGAACTCTTAGTGCCCCTGGTTAGGGTATGAAATTACTCTGCAGCAGCAGAGATTGTTCGTACTGGGAAAGGAACAGCTTAATGATGTGGCTCTTGGAACCTTTGACTGGAAAACAACAATATTAAACCTGTCAGTCAGCTGTGGCTATCATTTATTTTGGGAAGAAATTTTTGTTATGTATGAAACAATTTGAAAATATCCATTCACCTAGTAAATGTTCATCTCACTTAAGTCCTACCACATTAAGAATTTCCCATGAGTTTCCTCTCAGAAAGGAAACTGAAATATTGGAACTGTGATGTGAAGTGGGAAGCACGTGTCTCTGTAACCATCTAACTGTGATGCAAGGACTTCTGAACCAAATTTTCATGTATTGTCATACATGGTATGTATAATGCATACATGATAACACATCACAGAAATCCATTTCATTCTGTTGGCATCAGAGCTGTACCAAATAGAGCCACTAATGACATTGTTAGATTGCTGATCAGCTTGGAGTTGTCACCAGAGTTAGTGAATGTCAGAATTTATTTCAAGTAAAATAAAACTATTATGTCCTGTCATAGATTTTGCTCTATTTAGGAACCAGAGGGAATTTGTCAGATAACTGTTTGTAGTCATTTCATATCAGACAACATAAAATGTGATCAACTTAAAATCCTTCATTAAGTAAAAAGTAAGTGCAGCTCTTTTCCTGACAATTCATCTCCATTGTCAATCATACAGAGCTGTTTAAAAGTGTCCAAAAAGTAATAATGAGAACAAGATTTTCAGTGTAGTCCAGATGTTGTTAGAAAACAAATATGTGATTCAGAGCTTCATGCATCCAATACAGAATTTTATGTTGAAGCTGTCTTCTCTACATTTCTTTGCAAATACACTGAGTTGACAAAAAAATAATCACAATACAAACATCATTATTCATTTAAAGTCCCTTCCAACTCAAACTATCTGTGATTCTGTTACTCTGAAATGGTCTGGGAATCTCAGTCTTTACATACAGGTGCAAAATAATTATCTCTCTGAGCAGATCACTTACTTTGGTGTTGATGATAAGTGGAAGTGGAAGTAAAAGCAGTGGGGTGAGGACAATGAGCAGGAACCTTCGGTAAACCAGGAGGTAGCTAAGAATCTTCATGGTTGATGGCTGTTAGGTGAACTTTCCTGAAGAAACTGCCAAAAAACATGTCTGACTTTAAATAGCTGACTCTGATTAATATTTTTCCAAGCTATCACCTTTAGCCATTGCTAAAGCAAGCCAGTAAAGCAAGTTAAAATTAAATCTGAGTCTTTATTGTTTTAGTGAGTTTATTAACAGTAGGTTGATAAGTGTTCGCCTTAAACCAAGGCTAGATGTCAGCCCTCTCAGGGCTTTCTCTCCCTGCCCTTCCTCATAACAAGTTTATGTAATTACAACAGGTTTTAGACAGCTATAAAAATAAAAACTTCAGGTGCTCTCCCAGTCACTGTTGATTTCCATAGGAAGTCAAAACATAACATACATAGAATATATGTTCAAAACCAGTTGGGTCATTTATGTGAAATCATAAGCAAGATAATTTTATTGAACAGAATTAAAAATTCTTCGTCATCTCCATCTGTGGAGATATTCAAAACTTCATAGGACAAGATCCTGAGCAACTTGACCTGAACTTTGCTCTGCTTTGAGTGAAAGGTTGGACTAGATGACTTGTGGAAGTTCCTTCCAGCCTCAGCCTTTCTGTTGCTTTTATCTGTCTAGAATCCAAAGTATATGAGAAAACCAGGGACTTTTTCTGTCTTACCAGGCAGGGAATAGCTCGTTTTCTCTTCTCATGAAGAAAAAGGATAAGTTTTTTTTATGTATATCGCATAAAGTTTTGAGGAAGTCTAAGAGTAGGAGACTTTTTGAAACAAAAGAAAAAAAAGAAATCTTTTTGCCTGATTTTTCCTCTTTTTCAATAAAAAAAAAAACTTGGTACTGTCTTTGTAATACAACAAAATAGCATCAAATAAAGAACAGGAAAAGATAGGAAAGAAATTTGTACACTACCTGTGGGTGAAGATTAAAAGCACATTATTTTGTGCTTGGGATCTTATATAAAGCAGA